>PVJN01004412.1:0-90704 GCA_004026805.1 Lasiurus borealis | reverse complement strand
CCCCCCGAGAGAGGTGCCATCGGCGGAAACGACAAGCCAGAGAGGGGGCTCCATGCCGAGGCTCCCCTCCTCCCGCCTCCGCCTCCAGGAGTCCCGCACGCACACGCCACCGCCACCGCCTTCCCCGGGCACGGGCACGGGCACGCACCGCCCGCGCCAGCAAGTGCAAACTTGCTCGCAATTGCAAGTCTGCAACCTCTGGGGCCGGCACCCCGCTTCTCCTCCCCTCCCGCCCCCCGTCTCTCCTTCCCTTTTTACCTCCTCTCGCCCGGGCTCCAGGCGGCGGGCGCGCAGCGCGCAGCGAGCGAGCGAATGGCCGGCGCAGCCCCGGCGCGAGCGGATGCAGGGCTGCGGGGAGCCCGCCGCACCGCCCGCCCCGGAGCCGAGTCCAAGGCGCGGGGCGGGCTCCCGAGCCGCAGCCGCGCTCCCTGCTCCCTGGCGGGCGCACCGGCTCAGCCGGCGGCGGCGCAGGCGGCTCCTCTGCAATCGGGTCCTCCCCGCGGCTGCACCCTGGATGGGGTGGGAGGTGGAGGAATCGGGCCTCCCCCCTGAACCCCCTCCCAGGCCTCTCCTCTGGCTCCCCGAGCTCACACTCCTCTCGGAGGGGAAGGCCGGGGTTCGGTGCGGTTCCCAGGCGGGGTCCCGGCACTCTCCGGAGTCGCCACACCCCTGCTGGCCCCGCGCCAGGCTCCAGGTTGCGCGCTGGTCCCCGGACAGGGGAGCAGGAGGCGGGCTGACAGCTCTCCTTACCTCCCGCTTGAGGATGCACGGCCGCAGGCTGGTCACGCAGGTCTGTGATCCCCCCTCTCTCCGTGAGCCTCTCACCTCCGGGGGTGCAGGAGGGAAGAAAGGGCCTGAGCCCCTGCAAGAATGCGTGCGCACCGGCCCCCAACTCTGGCCTGGGTTGCCCACCTCCGCCTCAGGGTGACCTTTTGGGAGCAGCACCGGCGTGGAGAGGCCTGGGAGTGCCCTGATGGTCCTGGGAAGGAAGTGATGCAGCTCAGAGAGTGCAGGCCGGCTCCCCTTCAATGGTCTCTCCACAAGATGATAAGATGATAGCAGCTGACCTTTTGACCCCCACATCAGCAGCCTGGAACATCCCAGAGGGCGGCTGGGCTCTGCCAGGCTGGGCTCTGGCTGTTTGTCCAGCTTCGCCCTCTTGAGAAGGCACTGGGCATCTTCAGGGGACTCAGGCCCGGGTGATGATGAAGATGATGCTGAGGAATTGCCTTCTGTTCCGGCAGGTGCACCAGGCCAGCCTGAGAGAGCCTTTGCGGCCGGGCCTCCTCCTGGTGCCGGAGAGAGAGCCCCGGGCTGGGGTTGCCAGTGGCACTCAGGAGGAGGATTCTGTTGTGGTTGTACGGTTTCCAGGCAAAAGCAAACACAGTCTCTCCTCCCGGACAATGAAGTTAAGGGCGGCCGGACGAAGGCCGCTGAAATAAGGGAAGCGATGTTGCAAGAATCTTAAGCAGAGGAATTACTCCCTGGAATTTTCAACCGGAACAAAACAGTTCTGGTTCTCTGCATGTGCTGAATGGACGCACCGGCTTGCACAGCACAAGTTTCTCTTTCCCTCCCTCCCTGCCAGCACTCCGGTCTTGAGCTTTGCATTTTCTTTAATATTTTTTTCCCCTTTGGATTCTATAAAAATGATAAGAGTCATATGCTATGTGATGACATTTTTGTCAACAACAGACTGCATCTACACTGTGGTCTTCTGAGAGAGTAGCGGAGCTGAAATTCCCTAAAGGTGTAGTGACGTGCTGGCCCTATATTGTAACGGCTGGGTGGCTCAGTTGGCTGAGCACTGTTCCTATGCACCAAAAGGTCGGGAGTTCAATTCCCAGTCAGGCCACATGCCCAGGTTTCGGTTCCATCCCAGGTTGGGGTGCATATGGGAGGCAACCTGATCTATGTTTCTCTCTTTCTCTTTTCCTTTCCCTTCCTCTCTTTCTAAAATCAATAACATATTATTTTTTTTAATGTAATAATGCAATGGGTTACATGTTTACAGTGATGCTGCTGTAAACAAACATACTGGCCCGCCAGTCCCATAACTAGCACATCCAATTGCCTACAGTATATTATACTTTATAATAATAAAAAATGACTCTTACTGGTTTATGTATTTACTATATTTTTTATCATTATTTTAGTGCAGTGGTCCTCAACCTTTTTTAATGCTGTGACCTTTTAATACAGTTCCTCATGTTGTGGTGACCCCCAATCATAAAATTATTTTCGTTGCTACTTCAAAACTATAATTTTGCTACTGTTAATGAATCATAATGTAAATATCTGTGTTTTCTGATGGTCTTAGGCTCTACAGCAGCGGTTCTGAACTTGTGGGTCACAACCCACAGGTTGAAAACTGCTAGCAAGGTCGCCTAAGACCATGAGGAAACAGATTAGTGTTTTCTTTTACTCACCAAGAAAAGTTTGCTGTAAAGCATGTACCAGGCTATGCTGGCAGCAGCCTTGTCCATCTCGTGTTTACCACTTCTCTCAATTACATAATTTTCTCTTGTCCTTGATTTATCTTGCTGTTGTTGTTTTATATAGTCCCGAGCAATGTGTGTGTGTAGATAAAAGCAATAAGCTATAGCATAAAGCCTAGGTATAGAATAGGCTTTAACATCTAAGCTTGTGTAAGTTCCCTCTGTGTACCTCACACAATAACTATATTCATAATTAAGTAATATGACTGTCTCTACAGTGAGTCTGGTAAATGATTCTGGTAAACTGTCTTTCCTTTAGCCCCACAGAATCAGTCTCTCCTGGAAAAGGAGAGGGCAGTGCTTGGTATCAGTCTCAGTGTACATTGTGCCTCGGCCTCTGCCCAAGGCGCCTCTCCTGATAGATCCCAGAGCTCCTTAGGAGTCATTGTGAATAGCACCCTCTGCCAGGGTGGAGCCCAGCCTGGCATCCAAACGTCTAGACCTATCGCTCAGGAGAAAAGAATTTGGCTCAGCTCTGCCACTTAATCCTTGCCTTTGGGTAACCAGTTCACCTGCAGGCTCCCGGGAGTAGAGGGAAGGTATGTGTTAGGTGTGAAGCGTTTGCTTCCTTCAGGTGCTGACCTAAGAAGCGAGCCACTTAAGTTGTAAACCTGAGGCATTGCTCCCACCAACAGAAACTCCTTTCCTACACCTCGCTGCTGCTCTCCCGGGCTCAGACTGGTGGGCTCTAGGGCGGTGTGGCTGGCCTTGGACTTGCCCTCTCAGCCAACTTTATCCTCCACAGAAGGACTAAGCACATTCTAGACTTTTAGAAAAGGTTGTCTTTTCCATACGCCCCAGAGACGTGTGTTGGACCTTCCTTTTTTTATTTTTTTAACAACTATTGTTTGAAAACCTACCATACATCAAAGACTACCCCTAAGCCAATGGTAAGCAATACCCTGACCTGTCCCTGCCTTCAAAGAGCTTACAGCATGATCAAGAAGGTACACATCCACAGGAGAACCACACAAATAACTGGAAACACCAACCTCCAAGAAAAGGCCAATGTTGTTACGACACCTTTCCACAAAGGGAACTAATTGAGAGATTAGACAGATTGGGCTGAGGAAGTGACATTTAAACTGTGATCTTCAGAAAGCATGGCACTAGCTAGGCCAAAGGGGACAGGGGTGGGGTCTGGAAGCACACTCTAGATTAGTGGTTCTCAACCTTCCTACTGCCACGACCCTTTAAGACAGCTCCTCATGTGGTGGTGACCCCCAACCATAACATTATTTCTGTTGCTACTTCATAACTCTAATTTTGCTACTGTTATGAACTGTAATGTAAATATACGATATGCAGGATGTATTTTCATTGTTACAAATTGAACATAATTAAAGCATAGGGATTAATCACAATAACAATATGTAATTATATATTGTGAAATATTTATTTCTCATTACAAATATATAAAATTTTGTCTTGACTCGTGGTGTAGCATGGGCAACAGTCTTCATATGAGAACAGTAACCTACATTGCTACATTTTGCTACACCGAGGAGCAGTGTGTTGGTTCCTAAGACCATGGGATATATGTGTTTTCTGATGGTCTTAGGTGACCCCTGTGAAAGAGTCATTCGACCCAAAAGGGGTCGCGACCCACAGGTTGAGAACCATTGCTCTAGATAGAAGGAGCAGCAGATGCAAAATGTCTATGAAAGAGAAGCGCCTGGTGTATTTGAGGAATTGAGGAAGATGGGAGAAGAAAAAGCAAGGTAGCCGAAACCGGTTTGGCTCAGTGGATAGAGCATAGTCCTATAGACTGAAGGGTCCCAGGTTCAATTCCGGTCAAGGGCATGCACCTTGGTTACGGGTACATCCCCAGTGGGGGGTGCGCAAGAGGCAGCTGATCAATGTTGCTCTCTCATCTATGTTTCTAACTCTCTATCCCTCTCCCTTCTTCTCTGTAAAAAATCAATAAAATATATTTTAAAAAAGAGAGAGAGAGAGAGAAAGCAAGGAGGGGACAGGACCTTCAGGAAACAGTGGACTGCATGAGGCCCAAAATGGAGTAAAGAGCAGACCACATGGGCCTAAAAAATCGGTGTGGAGAGATGGGCCTTTACATGAAGTCATTAAAGTGTGTAGCATCATAAGATTGATGTGTTTTTTTTTTAATTTCCCCTTGGCTTTAATGCAGATAGCAGATTAGAAGTGGGGTTAAAAGGGGTAAAAGTAGACCGGTTCCAAGGCTGCTATAGTAATTCTTTAGAAAGATCCTAGCATCCATTGTTAGAGTGTTGGTGCTGGGGAAAGTGGTTGCATTGGAGAGAGATGTAAAAGACAAAACAAACAGGTCTCGAGGCCTCAGGTGTGGCAAAAGAAAGTCAGAATAGCACAGGGGTTAAAGTCTTGGGTTTTAAAGCCAGAAAGACCCAGGCTTGAGTCCCGTCTCCATCATTAACTAACTACAGTGGTACCTTGAGATACGAGTTTAATTCGTCCTGTAACCTTGAGGCGTGCGAAACTATGAGACGCTCAAGTTGCTATAAACTGGTGGGTCGTGTGCAGCCAGCTGATACGCACAATTACTCCTATCTCAAATGTTGCTTGTATTTCAAAGCAAAAATCGCTCGCTTGATGGCTCGTATCTCAAAAATCTCTTATGTTAGGGCACTCGTATCTCAAGGTACCACTGTACATGATTTTGAGCTAGAAATTTAACCTCTCACAAGTTCAGATTTTACAAACCTGTAATTCAGGATTATAACAACCTATCTCACTCATAGGGCTGTTGAGTGAATACTTGAAAAGCACTTCATACCTACCAGTGCCTGTCGTGTGCTCACTAAATGCAATATAATGAACATATTGTTATAGTTATGGTTATATTTGCTATTCTTTTGATGTTTCTGAAGTTGGCAAATAAAGGGACACCATCAGTCTCTACTTCACCTTGCAAAAAGGCTTACAGGGTAAGGACACCAGCCTCTGAGAGCGGTAAATGTCATCACGGTGCCTTCTCAGGCTGAGAGACAGCAGCCAGCCAACAGCCCAGTTCACTCCTCCACCAAGTTCAAGGCCTGTCCTTCTCATAGGCCTTCTCTTTAACTTCCCTTGGTTTATGGAGGATCCTACGTTCATGCATTATGGCAGCTCTCTGCATTAACAGGAAGAGCCAAAAAACAGCAAAAAATTGCAGAGTCATTTCATTTCAGCTCTGTCCCAAATCCTGCATCACTGTGTTCCATTCTATTTGTAAGATGAGAATCATAGCACCAATATGAAATCAGCAAATAATTATTTATATTTCTATTGTTTATCTTTTATGTACTGTATTTTTCGGCATATAAGATAACTTTTTAACCCAGGAAAATCTTAAAAGTCGGGGGTCATCTTATATGCCAGGTGTCATCTTATGGGGAAAGTATATCCCAAACTCTATATTTTAACTGGAAAAATTGGGGGTCATCTTATATGCCAGAAAATATGGCAATTGTATTAATATTATGGCAAAATTTTGCCCTGTTGTTGGTTGATCAAAAGGATCGGGGTCCTACCTAAGGTTCATCCTATGACATGAGCAACTGGTCAACCCCACAAAGGGGTCTTTCCTTCTACCTTTTTACCTTAGTCTCTTCAGAGCAGACTTCTATGGAAATCCTAAATAGAAGGGATCTCTTACTTTTATGCTAATGGGGCTTTGTTTTTGTCCAGGTCTTGATGAAGTCACTAATGCTCTCTTTGAATTTTAAGAGATTGGTAGTCTCTTATGATGTAACTAGAGGTCTGATGCGTGAAAATCCGTGCAAATGTAGGCCTTCCTTCCCCTGGCTGCCAGCACCAGCTTCCCTCCACCACCCAGGATCTGTGCTGCTTCCCTCGGGCCACCAGCAGGCACCTGGGACCCATGATGCTTTCTTCAAGCACCAGCTTCATCCAGAAGGATGTCCGGTCTAATTAGCACATTACCATTTTATTCTTATAAATTGCTGCTAGTGGAGTCATTATCACCTGCTAAATGAGGGGAAGGACTGATTGGAGAAGTGGCTTACTTCTTTCAGCAAGGAAATTTTTGGAGGATTTGAGGTTCAGAGTACTGAAATTCCCCTAAGTCTTCCGAAATGCCCCTTTCCCAATTCCCGGGGCCCACTCTTACCAGTGAACTCCTCAACAACTACCCAAGAGGCCTAGCAAGGCTCTGAAATCGTCTTGCATGATAAACTTGCTGCTGCAGCCACAGACAGGTCTGATTTGGGGCTGTATCCATGATGTGGCTTCAACTGTGAGGATCTGGCTTGATCCAAGACTGTCTCAAGTTTCTGAGCTTGTCATATTTTTTCTCACAGCTTCCACTGTAGTGTCGTCAGAAGTAGCTGACACATGTCTCAGTCTGTCTAATTCTCTTCTCTATTCCCCAGCAGTAGTCAACTTGCTCTCTTACATCCTTATCTTCAACAGACCCTTGATTTTAGGCAGCCAGAGCTGTTCATTTGGTAACTGTTAGCCACTGTGTGTCTCCTTCCAACTGTATTTTAAATTGAAATGAGGTCATCAATGTATGTGATCCCAACATCAACTAGCCAATCATAGGAGATTCCCATTTTCGAAGGTCTGGAACGAGTCTTGGTATGTAAGATTCTGACAGGAATCACTAAAGAAAAAGAAGAACAACTTGAGGATTTGATAGCAGGATTCAGTGCTCAGAAGTTGTAGGTAGCTGGTTTAGTGATCATTAGTGTGGCTGTCATCAGCTTTCGAATAACATCGCTGTAGATATAACCAGGGACTCAGCAACTGGCTGCTGCCACCCAGAGGTGAAAACACTGCAGCAGTGGCCAGCAGTGGCACAGTGCCCTGGCTCGGAAGTCCCCATGACGGCTCATTGCCTTCAGCCAGCCAAGATAGCGCTCCTCTCTGCCTTCCAAATCTTACGTGAGGTGAGAGCACTGGCAAAATGCACACTCACCCAAATCTCCCAGGAATGGGAGCCTGGAAAGGTAATCCCCTGACTCCCAGCCTTTGAGACACCGGAGAGCACATTGAATGGGTCGCGAAGAAAGGTTTATTTTCTGTCTTCCCACAGAATATAAGATCCACGAGGGCAGAGAGCTTCGCCTGTTTGTTAACTCTTGCATTCTCAGCATTTAAAATAAACACATCAGATGTGCTCAATAAATAGCTGTTAAGTAAATGCCTGAATAATGTGGCCATCTTACTATAACTCATGGCACTCTACAGACCGTCAATGATGCTGCTACGTTATTATCCAAATCTCCAGGACATCTGAACCCTATTGGGGCATAAACACAGGATCATCCCGTTTTTCATGTTGTAAAATGGTAGAATAAGATGTTATTATTTTTTTTCCCTTCAGCTGTTAATCCTATCTTTTCTGTTTGGTTCCCACTTTTGTCACTATCCTAAAGCAATGGACTCTCAGCTCTGATTGTATATGTAGTTTTATGTCTGCCATGGCCCCTGGTAAGCAGACATCTCTGAAATCCCCGGATGAGTTCACGTCTGAGACTGTGTTCTTTTCCTATTTCCCTTGGGTTTGTGCCACAGTCTAGACGGTCAGAGTCTTTTCTTTGTTCTTCCTCATATATTATTCTCACATATCATATCGCAGTAGGCTCATCACCTTTTGAGGCTACTTTAAGAATGTATTTCACAGGCTGCTGCCACTGTGCCTAACTTGTGTGTACCGGCTCTTCCAAATTCTGTTTTGCACTGAGCTTTTGTTTACAAGATAACTGTGCCAGTAATGACATCAGGTTGTAGATGAGTTTGCAGTGGGAACAGATCATGCGGACTGAAGAAGTTCTTAATTGGATTCCTACAAAGAGTGTTCCAGAATGGCTGAATGAGCTCACTGGTACACACAGTTTTATTGGCCACTTGGAAACACTTCAAGGAGCCTCTCAGGAAGGAAAAGAGAGATCCTTATTTGTGCGTCTCTTCTTCCTGCTTTATTGCAGTCCCTCATATACATTTTTAGCTGGAAAATTTGTGAGAAATCCTCAGAATTAGGTTTGGGTGTGAACATGTGTTGTTAGCTTAGACTCATTATCATGAAAGCAGCAGAAAAGCCAGCTGGAATGGGCAGAAACAATAAAGAAGATTTATGAGCTTATTAAAAGTCTGAAAGGCTAGATTTCAGGATTAACCCGAAGTTTCCACCAAGGATTTGGGTCCTTTCTTTTCCTCTCTGTGCTGCTGTCCGCATGTTGGCTTCATTTGAAGGCTGATTCTCTTTATGGCTGTAAACAGTTACTAGCACGCGCGCGCGCACACACACACACACACACACACACACACACACACACACACAAATTGAACTATGGTTCATTCATTGAGAACAAAAAAACTTGCATCTGGAGATTTCAGGCAAGTGTCCTAAAATTTTCCCAAATCAGACTAACTTAGGTTATGTGCCAATACCTCCCACCCAACCAATCACTGTGGCCGATGGAATAAAATATTCTCAGTGGCTTTAGCCAATCAGGGCCTACTCTGGGTCTTAAACTTGCCGTAATATTTTCCCACAGCAAATGATCAATGTAAGCAAAGTATAGATACCTGTGTTTGTCAGAGTCACCCCGCAAAATAGAGGTCAGAAACACTCCATCAGGCTAATTTTAGGGGAGATGTTTTTGTTTTGTTGTATTCAAAAGGCCAGCTTACAAAGGTGTGGGTGGGGCGCAATAGAAGCATCAGGCATAGCACAGGGACTTGTAAAGGGGAGGATGAGGAAGAGGACTTGGTTGAAAGGTAGAAGGGAGTTCTGGGAATTTTCCTGTGGAGAAGAAGGTGTTGAAAGGAACAGGGACCCATTAGGAACACAGGTAATTTCAGAGGTGACTGGGAGGGAGCGAGGGAAATTAATAATATTATATGATTGTTTTCTCCTGTTTCTACTGGTGCTCCCCATTGTCCGAACCAGACCAGAAGCCTGAGGATGCAGGATTCCTGTTGATGTGACCATATTGGTCAGCCTTCCAGGGCTGATGGGAAAAGAGCAGAGAATGGATCTTGGAGGAAAAATGAAATGTATCCTACACAGAATCTGAATCAAAAGTTGGGTACCATGAGAAGGTCAGAGGACATAATAAATCCTGGGGGGAGAGCCAGCCAGTATTTCTTATAGGCCAGAGTCTTTTTTTTTTTTAATAATCTTGCTAAGAACTCTTAAGACACTAGGGCAGTAACTTACATTCCAAAACAGAAAGGCTTCTTAAAAATACTTCCAATACCATGTATATATTTATGAGTATTCTTTTACCACAATGACCAGAATCATGAACCAATTATTTATTTTAATTAACTATATTATCATTACATCAACTGCTACAGAAAGATTATAAGCTAATTGACGGGACATGCTACTTAAGTTCTAGGAAAGATTTCCCAGAAGAAAACATTTTGCATATAAAAGGTCATCACATGTATGATAGAGCCTGCCTGTTTCCTATCTTTCTTGAGCATAAAATAAGAAAAAATATATATACTATTGATATGAGATACAGTATTTAGAGTAGAGGGAGAATTACTTGAAAGTAGGATATGTTTTTATCCCCTAATACCTTTGAGTGTCTTTTCAAATATATATATTTTTTATTGATTTCAGAGTGGAAGGGGGAGAGAGAGAGAGAGAGATAGAAACATTAATGATGAGAGAGAATCATTGATTGGCTGTCCCCTACTGGGGATCAAGCCCTCAACCTGGGCATGTGACCTTGACTGGAATCGAACCAAGCACCCTTCAGTCAGCAAGCTGACACTCTATTTACCAAGCCAAACAGGCTAGGACAATTCCCTAATAACTTCGTACAGAGTTTTGAGATGCCTCTGTCTCTCTTCTTAGACAAATCTGCCAATCAACAGAATCCAAAATGGATATAGGAATTTAACTTTGCCTCTCTAAGCACAGAAGTGCCACATGCCCCAGGATGACTGCCAGAGTGGCAGCTGCTGGGAGAGCCAGTGGCCTCCATTTCCATCGCCATCCAGAGCTGGCTGTGAGCGACTCACAAGCCCAGGCTTTGCACTGCACAGCAGTGTCCTGGTTCCCCTTTATGAGTTATGATGGGGAGCCAAGCAAAGAACGATAAACTAGACCAGGAAAGGAGGGACTCAAAATCCAGAAAGCTAAGCAGAGTTAGGGCTCAGAACACTCATTCATTGGTTCGTTCGTTCGTTCATTCATTCATTCAATGTTGGCTTCATTTGAAGGCTGATCCTCCTTATGGCTTTAAAACAGTTACTTGCAAAAAATAAAAAATTGAACTACCTACTTCTTGGTTCACTCATTGAGAAAGAAAGAACTTGCATCTGGACATTTCAGGCAAGTGTCCTAAAATTCACCCAAATTAGACTAATTTAGGTTATGTACCAATACCTCCCACCCAACCAATCACTGTGGCCAACAGAATGAAATATTCTCAGTGGTGCCCTAACTGGTTTGGCTCAGTGCATAGACCATCGGCCTGCAGACTGAAGGGTCCCAGGTTTGATTTCGGTCAAGGGCATGCTCCTTGGTTGTGGGCACATCCCCAGTAGAGGGTGTGCAGGAGGGAGCTGATCGATGTTTCTCTCTCATTGATGTTTCTAACTCTCTATCTCTCTCTGAGTGCATACTATGTGTGCACCAGGCAATGTTTTTGTGTTGACTAGAGCAGTGAAGAAAACAGAAAATATTCTGGCTTTTATAAGTTTATCTTCTAGACGGGGAAACAGACAATACCCAATATATATACAAACTGATATTCTATTGGGTCATGACAGCTGCTTTTACTCTGGTTCATACGGGATCCACTGGTGAGTCCCCAGCACAGGTATGACATGATGTCCTCTGTACTTTCAAACACCTCTGGCTGCTATGTCCATAGGAGCCTGTCTTGTCAAATGCAGCAGCAGGAAAACCAATTAGGAGGCCACCGCAGCGTGACAGGTGAGAAATGATTGTGGGTGAGTTGGACCGTGGTGGTGGCAAGGCAGCTGGTGAGAAGTGATTCGATTCTGAATGAATACACACACACACACACACACACACACACACACACACACACACACACACATATAATATATTTTATTGATTTTTTACAGAGAGGAAGGGAGAGGGATAGAAAGTCAGAAACATCGATGAGAGAGAGACATCGATCAGCCGCCTCCTGCACGCCCCGAACTGGAGATGTGCCCGCAAGCAAGATACATGCCCCCGACTGGAACTGAACCTGGGACTTTTCAGTCCTCCGGCCGACACTCTATCCACTGAGCCAAACCAGTCTCGGCTGATTCTGAATATATTTTGAAATGAGAGGTTTTAAGGTTGATGGACAGACTGGATGTGGTATGTGGGGGATAGAAAAGCCAACTTTTTCCAGAAGATTCCATGAATACATTTGCATTCTAATAGGTCGGAAACTAAAAGTGAGCCATTCTCAGGGGGCAAGTATTAAGGAAAATTCTGGGAATTCTTGGGACCGGGGTCTTGCTACTCCTGACTTTGCTGAGAGTGGAGTGAAATGGCATATTCCCAGATGGGAGGTGTTGGAGTAGAATCTATTTGGCATGTGTAGAAATGGTGAGAAGTCATGTTTTGTTCAAAACGTGGAAATGGTGAAAGGAAAATACAGGAAGCGTTTCTGTAAAGACCAGGGTGAGAAATCTCTGTGGGAAATCATTAGTGACTGTGAGGAGGGAGTAACAGTGAGTGTTGCATTTGAAGAAGGTTCAGCCACCTTCACTGTGAGGATATATGAGTACTAAGGCTGCCGAAACAAAATACTGCAGACTAGGTGGCTCACACGACAGAAATGTATTTTCTCATAGTTCTGGAGGCTGGAAATCTAAATCAAGATTGGTTCTCCTGAGGCCTCTTTCCTTGGCCTGCAGACAGCTACCTTCTCACTGTGTCCTCGAGTGCCTACTCATCCCTAGTGTCTTCTTTTTTTAGAAGGACACTAATCATATTGGGTTAGGGCCCCACCCTTATGGCCCCATTTAACATTAATTAAGTTTTTAAAGGTCCTATCTCAAAATATAGTCACATTGTTTAGGGCTTCAACATATGCATTTTGGGGAAACATAATTCAGTTCCATAACAGAGCGGGTATAAAACCAGAGGTAAGAACATCATGGTAAGTTTCTACATAGAAGGAAATGGGCATCTGAATTATTAAGGTGATCACCGTGGAAGGAAAAGGAAGATGGATATCAAAGACATTGCATAAGTAAAAGCTACAATGAGTAATTGACTGAATATAGAGGCCAAGAGAGAGGAATCACTGATAAATCACTAATATTGCACCTGAGTGACAAGAAGAATGATGTTTTCCTTAACCCAAAATATCTGCCTCTTTCACTTTGTCCGTCATTTAATTTCTCTAGGTACCACCTCCACCTCCATTTCTTTCTGTACTTTCCATATCATCCCATTTGTTTCCACTGCAGCAGAAATTCTGACATTTTCCACTCGGCTAATCTTCCTAAAGACAATTCCAGGAAACATCTTTCATGGCATTCTGCTGTGAACTTTTCTATCCTACTCTGTACATTTTCAGGGGTTACAATTGCTTTTTTTCTTCCTCTTTCTTTCTTTCTTTCTTCTTCTTTCTTTCTCCTTTCTTATTGCTTTATCAATTTCTAACCCACCTGTTTTTCTTGGTTAACCTCCCCCCTCCCATTTCTGTTGTCATTTCTCATTAGATCTCAGTTCTTGTTCCAAAGAATCATTATGTCCAAGATATTGCTTCATATTGTACATGTGAAGAGGTCATTTTAAAGGGTATTTCTTTAGAAGGAGGGAAGCGTACTGCACATGAAGGAGTCATAAGCTTTGCTTCTCCTTCCTTGTCCACCTCCCCTCAGTTCTGGGCAAACTGGGACCCACAGTACCCTAGTTAGGCTATGACATTGGCAGTGAGGTGAAAAGAGGTGTCGGAGTGCCACCTGGTGTCTTTGTGCAGACCTTCAGCATTCCTGGCCTTTCAGCCTTACTTCCTGTTCCTACTCTTCTTATCTTTCCAACTTTAAGGCAGGAATTGGGGTGAGCTACCCAGTTTGATTTATAGAAACCACATAAGGTATTCCTGGTATGTCTTTCTTTGTTGGTTTCATCCATCAACAGACACCCTCAGCCTTCCAGAAATCTTTTTTTTTTTTTTAAAGAAATCTTTCCAGGCTAAAGATGCTCTCTCCTTTCATTGATTTCATTTTGTGACTATTTCTTTTTTGGATCCCTAATTTTTTATTTCATTGGAGTATCAGAATGGCTGGGGAGTTAAATGCATCCACTGGTTGCTACCTCAAATCAGAAGTTCCTTTACTGTTATATTAACAAGATACTATTTGTCACTTTATACAGATTATTATAAAAATTTTAAAACAAATATAGAAGTGGATAGAACTCTCATATACCCATCACTTAATTTAACACTATGTAATATTTTGCTATATTTGCTTTATCCAACATTTTAAACATCTTTCCTTTTATCAAGTGTTTTAAGGCAAATCTTAGATGTCTAGCTATCTCATCCTTACATACTTCTGTAAACATCTCTAAAAATATGACATTTGATTCGATCATTGCAAGTTTTTGTGTGGGTATATGTCCTTTACTCTAAATGCGGCTGACCCATTCATAATTTTAAATTATCACTGCTATTCCCACCTTAAACAGAACCTATTGTAATTAAAGTGGGCATTTGAATGTTTAGATGGTGTCATTGGAAAAAAATAGAGCAAGTGACTGAAACATTTTTATCTTGCATTTAGAGAGAAAGACCTATTTTGTATCACTAATGAAGGTAAAAACTCTGACTTCTTTTTAGGGAAAATAAAACACACTTGAAAAATGTATAATACAATAAATATATCTTAGGGCTAGGGATCCAAATGTAAAAGACAACTAACTTTTGATAGGATAACCTAAATTAACAGTTATGCGTTTTGCTATGCACATTGTTGAAACAGGAAAAGGCTAGACAGAGTACAGGGCATGAAAAGAAAGTCTTCAGAGATTTTAGACCTGAGCGCTTTTAAGCTACCCAATCATCAATAAAACCTATAAATCCGGCAATGTCTATACTGCGTGGTATTCAAAATATACATGGAATTCCTAGTGCGAACGACTAAAATGAAAAGTGCTTTTGCAGTCCTCGTAGAGGGGGTACAGGCTAATTTTTCAGCTGCAGCAATGTTAATGGCAGAGACCGGAAGTTGAGTATTGCATCTTCCAGTGAATTTCATCAGCTCCTTGCGGGACTTCCTCAGATGGAGGGTAAGGTTTTCTGACAGACAACATGGCTGACCTTTCTAAACGAATGCCTTCATCAGTGCACATATCTGTGCTGATGAAATTGACAGTATAAACCAAATGAGCTAACTTGGGACACAGACAATTTTTAAGGTTAAAAGGGCTGGGATTGCGATTGTCTTGTTCATCACTGCATCCCCAGTACCTAACGCTATTTTGGGGACAATCTGGGGATTCAGTGGACACATGTTGAGAAATCATAGTAAATTTTGCTACTGTTTTTTTTATACTCTTGACTCTACTTTTCAGGATCAAATGGAAATCGGTTCCTGAGTCTGAGGCCTCTGAGCTACTCACAGTTTTCAAAGTTCTTTCTTCACCTTGTTTCTTGTTTCATCCAACATATTCCCACTGCACTGCACGTGGGTGTTAAAAAGCTCTGGCCTCGCCAAAACCGGTTTGGCTCAATGGATAGAACATCAGCCTGCGGACTGAAAGGTCCCAGGTTTGGTTCTGGTCAAGGACATGTACCTTGGTTGCGGGCACATCCCCAGTGGGGGATGTGCAGGAGGCGGCTGATTGATGTCTCTCTCTCATCGATGTTTGTAACTCTCTATCTCTCTCCCTTCCTCTCTGTAAAAAATCAATAAAATATATTAAATATTTTTTTAAAAAAAGCTCTGGCCGTCTGTGCCAGGGGTGATTTGCTTCTTCTTCCAAGCACCTTGCAGTGTCCAGATGGATTTCAGGCGACCCATGTTTTCCCCATGGAATTCACAGCGAAGCTGAGACCTCTCCCTGGGCGTGGCATGTTATCTTATTGACGCCAGTATTCTCTAATAGGGGAGGTTGGCCGCAGGGACAGGTAATGTGTCATTTTATTTTTTACTATTTTATTGATATTTTTTTATAGAAAGGAAGGGAAAGGGATAGAGAGTCAGAAACATCGATGAGAAAGAGACAATTAATCAGCTGCCTCTTGCACGCTCCCCATTGGGGATGTGCCCTCAACCAAGGTACATGCCCTTGACTGGAATCGAACCTGGGACCTTTCAGTCCACAGGCCGACACTCTAGCCACTGAGCCAGACCGGTTTCAACGTAATTTGTCCCTGGGACCTGTGTTCTTTTGTGGACTGCCTTTGCAGATGAATAATCGCCAAGAATGCAAATTCTGGCTGTCAGAGCCCAACATTTACCTTAAACATTGCCTCCTGGAACTGTAGGGTTTGCTGTCACCTAGTCCACCCGGTGCCATTTGTACATCACAAAACAGGGCCCGTCACTTGAGAGTGACTCACTTACATGGGGAAACCCTCCAGAAATAGATGGTCATTAGGAGTTTTGCTACCTTTTTTCTCCTGAATCTTTTGGACATGTTTGCCTCGCTTTGCACAGGAAAATTAGTTTCATGACAAAGCTGTTCCCTTGCAATCTTGAAGTGAGAAATGACTTTTCCTTCCCAATTTGATTATGTCCTTATGCCTCACATTTTTTCCTGCTGTATTTTGCAGATTAAACTGGAAATATATGGCTATATATTTCATCCGAGATTATTCTCCCTTCCTACCCTCATGTATCTGCTCCTTTCTGGTGTTATCATCCCTCCCTCTCCCCTTCATGCCCGCTTTACTCATTATGCTCTTCCTGCCTCCCTGGTTCCTTTGTGGGCTTATATTTTCCTGCCCTGACTTGGTCATTTCCTCTGCTCAGTGGTTACTGAGATCACAAACACCTTTGGTGTGAAGCTTCTGGAATGATCTCAGGCTTATAAAATATATATTTTTTTTTTCGCAAATATAGACTCACCCTTTATTCAAAGGTATAATTTTTAGGTATGACCAGTACTAGTTTACCCTCTTCCCAGTGGTTACTTAAGAAAACCAATAACTACTTCAACACCTACTATGTGTCAGGAAGCGCCTTCCAGACCTCACTTCTAATGCTTATGAACTTCCTGTGAGGAAGCATTATGTTATCCTATCTTGCAAGTAAAGGGACAAAGTCTCAGAAATGAAAAGGAATGTGTCTAGGATTACTCAGCGGAGTGGAACCCAGAGGCAAATTTTGTGTTTCTTGTGAGATTATTTTACTTTTTAATACGGTAAAAGCATATTTCTCCTGTCCCATCACTTCTTTGTTGTTGTTGTTGTTAATCCTCACCTGTGGATATTATTCTATTGATTTTTATTTATTTATTTAATTTTTAAAAAATATATATTTTATTGATTTTTTACAGAGAGGAAGGGGGGGGAGGGATAGAGAGTTAGAAACATCGATGAGAGAGAAACCTCAATCAGTTGCCTCTTGCACGCCCCCTATTGGGGATGCCCGCAACCAAGGTACATGCCCCTGACAGGAATGGAATGTGGGACCTTTCAGTCCACAGGCCGACGCTCTATCCACTGAGCCAAACCGGTTTCGGCAGAAATTACTTTTAAATGTCACTTTCTAAGAAAAATAGTATGGCATCACAGCATATCTTTACTGGTGCTTAGCATCTTTTCAGAGATTGCTAAAAACAACACCTTTTCTTCCATTTGAACTTAATTAGCTTCAACGTGTAATGTAAAGGTTTCCTTTAACACCCTAATTTACAGTTTAATTAATCTTTCACTCCTCAGCATTATTTCCCACTCTCTGTTCACTTTAGGCTCTTATGCATTCAGTAATTAAGGTGCAAAGAGGCTGAAGTTACATCTTTTTTACCATGAAGTATTATTCCTACGTTATGTGATTTATGTCCCGAAACAATGTATGACAGGTAGACTTTTATTTCCATAAACTGTTGAAAAGATGTTCTTCACAGAATATATTTATTAACAAACAAAAGCAAATTAAAACTGACTGAATAAATAAAAAACTTAAAATTATGTAAAGATATAACATAGATCCACATAATACATATGTACCTTGTTTTTCTTTTTAAATATATTTTATTGATTTTTTTACAATGAGGAAGAGAGAGGGATAGAGAGTTAGAAACATCGATGAGAGAGAGACATCCATCATCTGCCTCTTGTACGCCCCCTACTGGGGATGTGCCTGCAATCAGGATACATGCCCTTGACTGGAATCAAACCTGGGACCCTTCAATCTGCAGGCCGATGTTCTACCCATTGAGCCAAACCGGTTTCAGCTGTACCTTGTTTTTAAGATATGATTGATTGTTTGATATTTTTATATTGCAAAACAAATCACCATCTTGCCAAAAGCCATCCTCTAAGGCAGTGATTTTCAACCAGTTTGCCCCAGGAATTTTTTAAATGGGCAATACCTGACTTTGTAGTCAGGGGCACTGACCTTTTTTCCCCCTTAGATTGTAAAAAAAAGAAAAAAAGAAAGAAAATGACAAGAACCAACACAACAATAGCCATCTGGTGTGAATAAATCAAAATGATACCCTTTAAAAAATCAGACAAAAAATATATTTTCCGGTGTAGCACAGACTTTCAGTAACCAGTCTGTATGCGCCATGAGATGAAAGAGGTTGGAAATCACAGCTCTAGAGGTTCCTTTAGTCATAAATTCTCAGGTTTGTTTGTCTTTTATTAAAAAGAGATTATCATTCTCTTTTGAAGGGTATGTCTCTTGCCCATGTATGATACGTCTAAAATTACTTTGATAGGAGTCAACGCAGGTTATAATAATAAACAAACCAGTGCTGTTTCAAGCGAAAGTTTGCACTGAGGAGATGAAACTGTCCGGACATTGAGAACTTTGGATGGATGGGCATTTGTTATCCACTAACGTAAACTGTGATAAAAAAATAATCACTCCCGGAGGAATGCAATTCCACTGATTACACATAGGTTTTTCAAGAATATTTCTCTCCTGTCTCCTCCCTGGAATTCCTCTCAGGGTGTGAACCAAGTAAGAGGAAATGAGTCTTTAATAAAGCTTAAAAACAACTATTCCCGTGCTATCTTGCTGTATATTTTCAAAATGTTAATGTCCCATAAAAGACAGGGAAAGAGGTTGATGGAGGAAAAAAGGCAGAAAAAAAGGTATTTAGAGTATTATATTTCTCTAAATATAATACAATTTTAGAACTTAGCATTTTATTTATAACCCAAAGTACATGCGGTAGAGAACACTATTGGTGATATTTTGCATTTGGATAATGTAATGAGCTAGATAGCCATGAACATGATTTCTTTGAAATAAGGGATGTGAAGGAGATATTTTTTCCACCTCTCTCTGTCCTTCATTGTTGAAGTACATTTCTTCAAGGCAAAATTTATGTTAAATTATTCAAAAGTATAAAATCATGGCACTCTCACAATGGAAGAAACAAGAGATTATATTTAAGATTTATATTCACTAGAAAATAATTTCTAACATTGCTCTACCATTTCTAATGTTTGTTTCTATTGGTCATTTAATTTGTAGTTATTTTATTTAAACACTAGAGGCCCAGTGCACAAAATCGAGAAACTCGCAGGTTTTTGGGGGGAGAGGGGAGGGACCGAGAGGTGTTCCATGCACCTCCTGGTGACCGGTCGTTTGGGCATTACAGTGTTATGGCCACTGGTCTTTTATAATATGGATAATTTCTGCTAATCTATTTAGAGATTAGGTAAACCCATTTCTGTCCTTATTGAAGTCCATTATCACTATTTCATTTTATCTTTATTATCTTCTCAGACTAATAGCCTGCCATTTGAAAAAAAGGGGAAGGGAACTCATAAGAACTCACTGTAATTAGGAAACAATTACTGTACAATGAGTTAAAATAGTACCTAAAACTGCCCTTAGAGTTTTTCTGACCCAACTCTTTTAGTAGACATTAATAATAGGTTTTGTATAAGTCAGGCACTGTTTGTAGTTACCTCCATTGACCTCAGGATCTAAGTGCTTCATGTGAGTCTTTTCATTAAATCAGTTCTGTGGGATGAGAATTATGATCACCTCAGTTAACCCATGAAGACATTAGACTTCCTCCTGGGCAGTGTTGCTCCTGGTTGAACATTGACCTATGAACCAGGAGGTCAGGGTTCAATTCCTGGTCAGGCCACATGCCCAGGTTGTGGGCTCAATCCCCAGTGGGAGGTGTGCAGGAGGCAGCTAATCATGATTCTCCCTCATTGTTGATGTTTCTCTCTCTCCCTCTCCCTTCCTCTCTGAAATCAATAAAAACATATTTTAAAAAAAGACATTAGAGTTTGGAGAGGGAAAGACCAGGAAAAGCGCAGAAGGAATGATAGCAGGAAATCAATGGGCAAATAAACACAGGCGTAAAATGCCTGTGACATGTGTCAGGCGAGAGAAAAGGCAGTTTCTACTCTGTCATAGGAGACATGATCTGACAGTTAAAAATGAAGCTCTGGTGCATTCTCATGAGAGCATTACACCACGCAATCCTCTTGACAGTGGACAACCGATGACCATCCAAAGCAAGGTGGACAGAGTGTGGGTACGCTGCCTTCAGGTCAAATGCTGGCTGGAATGTCACAGGTTAGGAAGAGAGCTCCGGAGTGAAATGACTTGGTCAAGGTCACACAGTGACTCCTTTCCTGCCAGAATGTTGACAGGAATGTTGAGCGCGGGCCCAGGCCTGGGAGAAAGAAGTCATGGAAACAGGGGAAGGGAACGCTCACCTCCCTCACTCTGCAGTCATTTCCTATGTTTCAAAAATGGGAGAGACAGAATGAGCTTCCTGATTCTATTCTTCACAGCTTCCCTCGTGTCCCGGCAGGCCAGAGCAGAAAGAATTTGGGCAGGTGACATGACCGTGAGTCACAGGGGGAGGCGAGACCATGGCGTGCTTTGGGCCTAGTGGAACCTGAACCGGTACAGGAGGGCCAGAGCAGAAGGTGCCTCCTTGAGAAGAAAAGCCTAGAAGATATAACACCTTCATCTCCTCTATACTCTCACTTCACTGCCCCTATCATCCTTAGCCCTCCTCTCCATTTTACTCTTTCCTCTTGAGGACAAAAAGAGGGCTCTAGCCCTAGCTGGTTTGGCTCAATGGACAGAGCGTCTGCCTGTGGACTGAAGGGTCCCAGGTTCAATTCCGGCCAAGGACACATGCCTGGGTTGTGGGCTCAATCCCCAGTGGGGGGCATGCAAGAGACAGCCAATCAATGATTATCTCTCATCATTGCTGTTTCTATCTCTCTTTCTCTTTCCCTTCCCCTCTGAAATGAATAAAAAGGAAAGAAAAGGAAAGAGAGTTCGTTCTATAAAAGGAAACCTCACAAGGTGATCTAACCATAAATTCCTAAACAGGCAGGTCATGGTGTATAACATTTTTAGTAGCTGATTTATCCTTGCTTTAAGCAAGCTATTTCCGTTGTTTTTTTGCCTCTAGGTTAACATACTGTACTTTTGAAAAGTGACATTTCAAAAGTATGTTAACTTAGAGGCACAAAAACAATGGAATAAAAGACAGAGACCACCCTCAAGATAGCATATAACTGTATTCTGTAATCCAGTCCCTACCTTCCTTTCTCCCACCTTCACATAACCTTCCCAAAGTTCCCTCCTTTATTTCATAAGCATAAAAGAAACTTTCTCCAGAAATTTGAGATCATATTTTCTGGCAATTGTCCTTGGTTTTGGCTGAAAAATAAACTATTATAAAAATTCTCTACAGATTTAAACTTTACTTACACTGATACTCTTTAGATTTGTTAAAACACATTAAAACATATTACAAATCTGTTGTCATCAGTACCATAAATGGTTTATTCTGATTCAAGCCAGAAGATCAAATAAAATAAAGGCCAATAATAGTGAAGAAACATGACTTTTTTATTCTGCCTTCACTTCTTTCTTCTTGTTAAATATAAAGAACTTTAGACTGAAAACTGTCATCAATGACTGAAAAGAAGGAATTGAAGTCCCCGGTGACTGGATAGATTGTAAATTAATATGCTATTGTTCTAAATGAGTAATAATATCTTCTGATCTGGGTAATTTGGACTCTAGTATAGGGGAATTTGAATATCGATTTATCAAATGTAGGTTTACAGATGAATCATGGGAAGTTTTATTGTTCAAAAGAATGAAATGGGTTCTAAAATTTAAGGTAAACATTTGCCATCAATCCTAACAGGCTTTAGAATGTGGTTTTGAATGAATGCCTGGGGGAGTCCTGGCGAATGAACACTAATCATTGTGAGAGCCCGTGTTACTGCAATAATAGCAGGTATGCCACGCCAAATTAACTTTCTTATTAAAACATATCCAGGCCGTCGGACCTTTATTATAAACTATGATTGTATCAACCAAAGTGAACTACAGTGGTACCTCGAGATACGAGTGCCCTAACATACGAGATTTTGAGATACGAGCCGTCGAGCGAGCGATTTTTGCTTTGAAATACGAGCAACAGTTGAGATAGGAGTCATCGCGTGGATCGGCCGGCTGCACACGACCCACCAGTTTACCGCGACTCGAGCATCTCATAGTTTCCCACGCCTCAAGGTTACGGAAAGAATTAAACTCGTATCTCGAGGTACCACTGTATTCTTATGGGTGAGATAAAATCAGTGGGACAGCACTGACTTCTCAGCAGCATGGACTCCTTCGGGCCCTGCTGAACCCCACTGAACCCCCTAGCTTGGTGCTTAGTGTGACAGACACACACATTTGGGTGTGCTGCTCATGTAAAACTGTTGATCGACCAATCTGTTCTCTGCATCTTCTTGTTTCTTTTTTTTAAGATTCCACATATAAGTGAAACCATGTCATACTTGTCTGTCTTATTTCACTTAACATAATGCCATCCATATTGTGGAAAATGGAGATATTCTTTTCTATTTAGGTTCTACCATTCTATTTTTTGTAATTTAAGTTCTCTATTGTTTAAGTATTACATAAGTCTCCTTTTACCCCCATTGACCTCTCCCACACCCCTCTCTCTTCCCCACCTGTGTCCATTGGTTATGCTCATATGCATGCATACAAGTCACTCCTGCAATAAAATCATTTTCCACAAAATCTTGTACATTTTTGTCATATTTTTCTTACTTGCTGTAATTTTTCCCTTGTAATGACTTCTTTCCTTTGTATATCTTATACTGTTTGTGACAATGTAGACAAATTTACAACCTGCAACAAATTATGCTTTCATTCTTATCTTTCTAATTCTTTACATTGTATATTATTTGTGTTTCTCACGGTACCAGCAAGGCCGTGCCGTCTGATTTTGAATAGAAATCATGATAGTGGTCAAATGTTCTGTTAAAGGGACTACTTTAATATTTTCTCAATAATTAGGATATTTGAATTTGTTTTTAATTCATACTATATTTCCAGTGAAGGAAGGTTCATTCTTTTCTCAGTGTACATATCAGTAACTTTATCTCTTTCCTGAACAATTGAGGCCCTTGGATCCATTCATTTTGCACTTTTTACTTATAAGCTGTACTATAGGTTTTAGTTTTGTCTGTATTTTTTTTTCTAAAACACTAAATTGCTTGGATCTACTTATTATGAGGAAGACAAACCCATGATAGTTTCAAACATAAAGCTACAAAAGAAAGTTTAAAGTCAAATGTTTATCTTAAGTCTGAGTTTGTCGGACAATATTCTTTTGTATTATTGGTCTCTATATCAGGTACTAACTCAAACTTTTAAACTATTGAACACCTTTATTAATAGAGATATTCAACTTTTGTTTTTAGTGGCAAGTGGCATATTTTATTAACCTGACATGGAATGGCTAAAACAATTTTATCTTCAGATCCCTTGGAATTATTTTATGATTGACTAAATATTTAATAAGAGCCTGCTTTGTTATTTATTAATTACATGTTATTAAGAGAACTTATATTAGCCACATCAATACAGATAAGAGCAAGATCAATAAAATTCCTGTCATAAAGCATAAGAGACAAAGAAACAGCACAAACACATGCAGCACAAAGTCAGGGCCTGGTAATGCTCGGAAGAACATGGTAACGCAGGGTCAGAGAAGAGGGAGTGGCTGGCAGGACACTTCAGACAGGGGACGATGCAATGCCTTGTAAGGATCAGGAGACCTAAGTGGAGGGAGGTGTAGACAGAGCCTGGGAAGGCACATGGCAATTCTTTAAATTATTGTCAGCTGAGTCAGAGGCGACAGGCAGAACCTTGTCTTGGACACACATTCACTAAAGAGGTGGCTGTGTTATCAGCACTGACTCTTACCTTTGCCCAGGTGTCCGGTAGTGGGTCTTGATATGAAAATCTAGTCAGGCACCAGGAATGCTCAGTCCTACTCAAGAATGCAAATCATCTCCTTTGATCCTAACTTTTGTGAAACTTTCTGGTCTTTGGGGACATCAAATAAACCTCTTGCATGTCCCTCCATCAGAGAGGACCGTGGTCCCACCCGGCCCCAGCGTTTCCCTTCCATTTTGTTTCTTGTCTCTTTCTTTTATTTCTCAATCCCCAGCTCTTCTGCTCAGGAACTGGATAATACTGGACGCAGAAAAAGAGAAACACCTACAGGAGGGAGTGGGTCCTGTGACTCTGGGGGAGGAACAAGCCTGCAATTGTGTTGAAGGCTAGTGGGGAATCCAGATCCGGAGACCCACCTTGTGAAATAATGAAGAGTAGAAAAGCAGACCTTACAGTTTTGAAAAGATAAAAAGTGACTTCCTGTTTTGGCATGACAAGTCATGGGACTCAAAAAATCGCATAAACACCCATTTACATGGATCTCTGCCACAAAAACAGTACGATTCCTTACCCAGCAAATTACGTGCACAGATAAGAACGAATGCTATCCACAGCTTTTAACAGAAAGGTTATATATAGGGAGAGAAAACAAGTTTTCTTCAGAGTTTTGACGGGTCCTGGCCATCTGCAAAAGTGGAAATTTATGGGAGAAAACTTGGATGCTCACAGATGAAACAATAAGAGGAAGCCCCAGCCTGTATCCCAGGCCTGAGGTGCAGCGAACTCTGTTTCTGCCCAGAAGGCAGTTTTGACCAAGCCACGCTCATCTCTTCTACCCACGTGGTTTCTTGTTTCAGAGTAAATACAGTTGATATAATTCTGTATCACAATGCATCCATTTTGAAATTAGTATGTATTGAATTGTTCATCTATAGTACAACCAAATGCGGGTTTTAAAATGCATAGAGTAATTGAAGAATCCTACTGTTTCTGGAATATTTTAGAAGTATTTCAATATAATTCTATATATATTTTTGAACTAAAATAGTCTTTTACTTTTCTATTATTACAAATTTTGCCTGGACATAATGAGATCCTGCATTTGCTTCCCTTAAACAACAGAATGGATATTTTACTTGTTTGATTATATGGAAATAAACCCCAGCAAGAATATCATAGAGCTGAAACCGGTTTGGCTCAGTGGATAGAGCATTGGGCTGAGGACTGAAAGGTCCCGGGTTCGATTCCAGTCAAGGGCATGTGTCCTGGTTGCGGGCATATCTCCAGTGGGGAGTGTGCAGGAGGCGGCTGATCTATGTCTCTCTCTCATTGATGTTTCTAGCTCTCTATCCCTCTCCCTTCCTCTCTGTAAGAAACCAATAAAATATATTTTTAAAAAAAGAATATCATAGAAATGACTCTTCATATTTTCCCAAAGATGTTTCTGAATTTTTATAACACTCTATTATTCTCCTTTTGGTGACCTATATATTAATACCCAGTACATTTACAGTTCATTGAAGTCTATAAAAAATGAGCAGACACAACCCACCCATATTTTCCGGCATATAAGACGACTGGGCGTATAAGATGACCCCCAACTTTTCCAGTTAAACTATAGAGTTTGGGATATACTCACCCTATAAAACACCTGGCATATAAGATGACCCCGACTTTTCATATTTCCCTGGTTAAAAAGTTGTCTTATATGCTGGGAAATATGGGTAATTTTTAGAGAATGAGGACTCCAAAAATGAATATGGGATAAGCTTCATGTGTTTTGTTTCAGATATCCAGGAGTATCTTACTTCACAAAGATGGTTGCTGCTTTACTCTTCCATTTAAGGAATCCGTGGCCAGTTAGGTGCACGCAAGATGTGCAAGAGCTAGTGCTAGATTAAGCAAAAATGAAGGAAAGTAGCTCACTCAGTGAACTTCAGTGCAGTCACTACGTGTGGTTTAGCCCTGACTCCTACTTACAATGACTTCCCAGTAGTCAGAGGGTCTGTCTAAGCCAGTAAAGCTGGTGGACAGAGACCCACGCCTCCTGAGAAGTCTTAGGCCAGCCTTTCCTATGACCACACTCTGCATCCTCTCTTGTCATCCCCAGAACATCCCCAGCGAGGACTGCAATCACTCCTCTCCTTTTATGTTGCCCTTTCTTCCTTTTTCCCCACTCACTACTGGGCAAAATTATTTTCAGACTTTCACATGCAATACCCTTCTCTCATACCTCCCCATGAAGAAAAATTACTGTGCTCATTGTACTCCTTGCTGTAGCATTTAAAATTCTGTTGTAATAAAATGTATTTATGTTTCTCCTATTGCTTATTTTTTTAAAATATATTTTTATTGATTTCAGAGAGGAAGAAGGGGGAGAGAGAGGTAGAAACATGAATGATGAGGCGAATCATTGATTGGCTGCCTCCTGCATGCTCTACTCCAGGGGTCTAACCCAGGAATTGATCCACGATCTCCTGGTTCATAGGTCGATGCTCAACCACTGAGCCACACTGGGCTTATTTTTTATTGTTATTTATGTACAACTGAAAAAAAAATGCTCTTTGTCAAATAAAAGAGCCTCCCTTTTATCTTTTTATCATCTTTTTTCTAAAAATAGGTTCTTTCACTCTAGAAACTTTTTTCATATTTAAATACCAGTTGTAATGAAATCTATATGACATTATTAGATAAATATTTATAAAATAAAGAAACAAAATTAATATACCAAAATAGAATGAGGCATGTGAAGAGTTCTGAAAAGCAACAGATTTATATATATAAAAAAAGAGGTACCACAAAATTAATTGTCCTTGAACAGGACATCTGTTCCCCTCCATCCCTTACTGTTTAAAGGTAGTTTTTTTTCATACATATATATATTTTATTGATTTTTTACAGAAAGGAAGGAAGAGGGAGAGTTAGAAACATCCATGAGAGAGAAACATCAATCAGCTGCCTCCTGCACGCCCCCCACTGGGGATGTGCCTGCAACCAAGCTACATTCCCTTGACCGGAATCGAACCTGGAACCCTTCAGTCCACAGGTCAGTGCTCTACCCACTGAGCCACACCGGCTTTTAACCACCAGAAAGCAGTCTCTCTTTCTCTCTCTCCTGCAGAAACGTTGCGGCTCGCTGCAGCCGGCTTTGGAGTCTCCCCATGTGTGTCAGTAGGAGAGGAGGGAAGGAGGAGGACAGAAGGAGGACAGAAGTCTCTTGTCTCCAGCGCGGTGTGGAGGTGGCCGAGAGGAGGCATCCAGGCCCGGCGCGGGAGGAAATGACGAGAAGGAAATCGTTGTGTGTCTCGGGAACCATGTGGAATTCCAAGATAAGAAAAACAGTTGCTAATTTGAGTATAAAAGCAGGAAACATGATACACTTGTTTCCTTTTGGGCAAACACCAGCCCGCCAGGGGTTGTGTGAAAATTGTTTCTCTCCTGCGGGATCACAGAGGCATAGAGACCCAGAGTGCCGCTCGGGGCCACGCTGGCTTCTCTTTCGCTCTCTGGCTGCTCCTCTCTCTCCCGTTTCTGGTGGACAGTATGGCCAATAACACAACAAGTTTAGGAAGTCCTTGGCCAGAAAACTTTTGGGGTAAGATATTTTCTTTACCTGTTTTTTTTATTTTATTTTATTTTTTAATTTAAACTTAGGATGCAGAGAAATGTATTGTGATGTATAAAAACACTGGATGTCTCAGAGACCTTTTGCTTACTGTAAACTGACTGTTTTCCTGGATTGATTATAATAGATTTTTTCTTTTAAATATAAAATGTCTTTATTGTGGGCGATCAAGACCCTCAGAGAAAGCTGGGGAACAGGCATGGACTGGCTGGTGTTACAAACTGTAACCAGAAAAGAATAAAGATGAAAAGCAAGGAGGCAGTCCTCGCTCTTTGGAGGAGGAGGATGTGGCTTTTGTCGGGAAATGAAGTTGTATGTGTTTAAGGTTATGGGTCTTATTGAATGGAACCAAGAATTCCTGCAGAGGCTGCCTTACCATGCGTGGCCAATGCCACGCGTTTTCATTCCCAAAGGGAACCTAACTAAGAAGTCAGCATCTCAGGAGCAGTGATACCACAGATAAAATAAGGAATCTCATCATGAAATTAGAGGGGAAACGGAACCAGAAGAAGCTGAACGGGAGTGACACCCTGTCTCAGGTTCTAGAAGAGTCCAGGGCGGGAGAGAAAGGCACCGCACAGAGGCCTGTGTTCAGAACCAGCTGCTGTGCCAACACCGAGGCCCGTGCCCTCGGCAGCACCAGCTGCTCAGGCAGAGGTACCGGGAGGGCCTGGCTGTGAAACCCACATGTCCTTGGGGTTCAGGGCAATTTTCAAAATCAGGGGAGCCGTGCGAATGACACCCAGAAAAAAGATCTCAGAGGAGAAAAGGGGGTTTTTAGGCGGAGATCCCTGTTTATTGATCCAGAACCTTGAGAGAACATTCCAGACTCTTTGCTGCAGTCCCGGGGGCTATTTTGGGAACAATGAGGGGAAAGGTGAGCAGCGGTGGCCGACCGCCCCTGGCAGCTTCCCTGACGCCTCCACCAGCTCGGAAACTGCATGCAGGGAATGAATTAATCATGCTTTCTGCCACCCACCAGTGATGTTTGCTCCGATTTGCTTAAATTATATCAGGGGACATCCTGCGATGATTATAGAACAAAATTAGGAAGAAAAATAAATTCTATTTGCATATCTAAAAAATGGCTTGGTAAGCTTATTCAGGTAGACACCAGCAGATGCTAAGTCTTCGCATTGTAGACTTGTAGACATCTAATTATATGTTTGTTACAACTTGGTGTCCCTATAACAGAGACAGTGAATGTCCCCAAAACAGCTAGCGTGCGTTTACACTGAATTCATCGTTACAAAATCTAAGGAGCAGTGTAAATGAATTCAAAAGCAAAAATTAATTGGTAAAGTGAAATCTTTTTTTTTTTTTTCCAACAACCAAATCTCAGTTTTACTTCGGGAAAGGGAAGCGTTAGCCACTGAGTAAAACATGGACAGGAATCATTAAGTGAACCGGAAGCTGTTTCATTGGGAGTCTGTTTGCCAATCCTCAAAGTGATCATTTTTTTTTAAATATAGAAATCTGTGCTTGAGCAGGAATTCAAACTCACGGTTCCAAAGATAGCTCCCAGGGTTTCTTTGTCTTAGCATGCGAATATAATGGAAAAGAGATAAAAAGAATGAAAACCAGGAAGAGGAGTGTTATGTTGATAAGCATTCACAGAGTCGGGGCAACTATGTTGAGCAGATACAATGTTTTGGGTAGAAAATATGGAAAAGATCATATTGTTTTTTTCTGAAGTAAGAAATATTAAGTGGCAAGTGCGAAAGTGGAAATGGGAATATATAAAAGATAACAGTTTCTTGGAACATAAATGCCCATCTTTTTCTCTTCCCTTCTTATGTGTATCTAAATGGATCTCTATTTTGATCACTGGCTCCACAGACATATTCTTTTGAAAATCTTGTGAAAGTGTAAGGCATTGCCCATGGATACGAAAGTCAGCTGGTTGTTTCTCACTTTGAATTTGAAGAAGCACAGAAAGACCAGCTTAGAAAAACAAAATTTGAGCGTTCAGCATAGCAGTTTCTGACTTAACACACTTAAGCTGCATAAAACGAGGTTATTACCAATCATGACAGCTGGCATTTGCAAAACTTATTGCTATTGAGTGCTGTGCGAGTGTTGAAGCAATTAGTGCAGGCTGGGCAGCAGAATCAGCCTGAGGGGGACGACCGAGGCGAAGATACCCCCTGGCAGTTCTCCTTCTGCTTAAAACTATGCTGTTCACATCGCCGGGAACCCAGGGAGAGGCGCGGGCAGAGGCAGCTGTGCCCGATGTAGTGAAATACACTGAGCTGCCTGCTGGGTCCCTGGAGTGTACAGAGCACATTCTGTGGCTAAACTTACTGCCTTACTGTGTGGCTTTTCTCCTTTGGCTAACAGTGTCTGTGTGCTTGGCTAGCATTGTGTGTGTGATTGGCTAGCATTATGTGTGTGCTTTAATAGCATTGTGTGTATATTTGGTTAACATTGTGTGTGTGTTTGGCTAGCATTGTGTGTGTGTTTGGCTAACATTGCAGTATATTTGGCTAGCACTGTATGTGTGATTGGCTAGCATTGTGTGTATATTTGGCTAGCATTATATGTGTGATTGGCTAGCATGCGTGTATATATGACTAGCATTGTATGTGTGCTTGGCTTGCATTGTGTGTGTGTGTTTGGATAGCATTATGTTTGCTAGCATTGTGTGTATATTTGGTTAGCATTGTGTGTGTGTTTAGATAGCATTATGTGTGCTTGAATAGCATTGTGTGTGTGTTTGGATAGCATTATGTGTGCTAGCGTTGTGTGTATATTTGGCTAGCATTTGTGTGTGCTTGGCTAGCATCATTGATTTAGGAGCTTGCATTTATTTACCTCAATAAATCCTCTCCCAAATGGCAATGTCTGTCCTCAAGAAGATTACATTCTTGAAGGAGATTATGTGCTCATACATTCGCAAATAAATGCCTTTATTGTCATGGGATAAAACAAGATAGCATATGGTAAAATGGCAATGATGGATAGTATATTACAAATTTAAAAAAAAAAAAAACATGGCAGAAATGGTTCCTAAATTTTTTTTAGAAGAAAAGAGACTGCCTGTTTCTAGAAGGCCAGATAAGATTCAAATAGAGAGATAATCCTAGGAAGGACTTCTCATTCATTCATTTTTCCTTTATTCACTGATTAACTCATTCATTCATATATTTATCGATCTACTTCATTAGCTTACTCAGAAGCATTGACTGGCCATGTATCCTATATAATAAAAGCCTAATATGCAAATCGACCAAATGGAGAAACGACTGCTGGAATGACCGGTTGCTATGCTATGCACTGACCACCAGAGCTGCTCCCAGCCCTCAGGCCTCAGGCCGGCCAAGGCAGGTGCCTGCAGGGGCTCCGCAGTCACCCCACTGGTCACCCCATAGATCTGCCTGATCACTGGCCAGACCTAGGGACCATACCCATGTACAGATTTTGTGCACCACACCTCTAGTTACTCTATAACAGGCAATGTGTTAAGTATTAGGACAGAAATCAGGGCTAGCTGGAGAATTTCAGGGAGCTCAGGAGAAATGTTATCAGCAAATATGCACAAGTAAGTACACTCAAGCCACATTTGTTGAGAAGTGAATGGCTTGAGGCAGAATTGTGTAAAGTATGACAGTGTAAAAGTTTGAGCAAGTTTAACATAATAATCCTCAATTTCATGATCTGGGTCTTCCCTCTTTCCTCTTCCCTAAGACTTTTTCTCTAAGATGGTGGTGATTTGGGGGTGGGATGGAAGGGGTGGGATAATATACTATTGGGATATTGGAGAAAGTGAGCGTTTGGTTCTTGAGAGAATATTTTTAGTTCTGATACTTCCTGTATGATCAGTCAAATATCTGTTGAAGCATCTGGCCCCTGGTAGTCAGTGCACATCATAGAGACTGGTTGATCAGTAGAATGTCTGCCCCCTGGTAGTGCACATCATAGCGAGCGGTTGAGCAGCCTTAGCATATCATTAGCATATTATGCATTGATTGGTTGAACGGCCAATGACTGGACACTTAGCATATTAGGCTTTTATTATATAGGATGTTTCTACTGTCTATGCAAAGCCTTAAGTCAGGAAGAAGTCTGGTGGCAGAGGGCAGTGCGGGATGGACTTAGATGAGCCATTAAGAGTAGAGGTGAGCAGAGGTCATTAAATACAGATTGACTTTTAGGAGTTTACTCGTATACACATATTGAGGGCATAGAACAGAAAAGTGGTTTGAGTTCCAGAGGTTCACTGTGGCTACTATATTGAGAATAGATCACAATTGGGAGAGTAGGACAAAAAGACCAGATAAAAGGCTACTACAATATTCCAGGTCACAGATGCCGACTGCTTGGACCATGAAGGTGGCAGAGTAGTTAATAAGAAGTTCAATTCTGGCTAGAGAGGCATTGTGAAAACAGAGGATTTCCTATTAGATCAGTGGTTCTCAACCTGTGGGTCGAGGCCCCTTTGGGGGTCAAACGACCCTTTCTCAGAGGTCGCCAAGACCATCAGAAAACACCTATTTCCCATGGTCTTAGGAACCAACAGACTGCTCCTCGGTGTAGCAAAGTGTAGCAATGTAGTTTACTGTTGTCATATGAAGACTGTTACCCATGCTACACCATGATTCAAGACAAAAATTTCATTTATCATTAGAAATAAATATTTCACAATATATAATTACATATTGTTTTTGTGATTAATCACTATGCTTTAATTATGTTCAATTTGTAACAATGAAAATACATCCTGCCTATCGGATATTTACATTACAGTTCATAACAGTAGCAGGATTACAGTTATGAAGTAGCAGTGAAAATAATTTGATGGTTGGGGGTCACCACAACGTGAGCAACTGTATGAAAGGGTCGCGGCATTAGAAAGGTTGAGAACCACTGTGTTAGATGATATGCAAATAAAAGTAATTACTCTGTTGAAATTATTGTAATCCATTGAGTTTTCTGTGCCCTAAATATTATTCTCTCTGAAAAGCTTTTGCCAACATTTTATTGCTTGAAACAGTCTCCTCTCTACTCGAGGGAACCAAGAACAGCATGCTAGTGCACAGCCTGCTTTGGTAATAGTCACGCTTCATTATTCTTATAATTGTAAGAATTTTGTGACTAGATCAACATTCTATCCTGTTATCAAAGACTAAAATTACTCTTCAGATATTGGAACGATTCAACTCAAGGCCACTAGATGGTAGCCTCTACTAAATTGTAATACTAACAAAATTGGAGGTAATGATTAGATTTACTGAAAACCAGATTCAATATTAGAATATTAGAATTGGGAGGCACTGTAGAGACTGTGAGTAGGCCAAAATTAATAGCATGACTTGGGCAAGTTAAATGCCCATTATAATAAAAATGATTCATTGAGGACATAGGAGCCAGTCCCACAATATAAATTAGAATAGCAATACCTAATTTATATGCCATACCTTACTGATCTTATTTATTTATTGTTCCTTGCTTTTATGTTTACTTATTTTTGTGGAATTTATTTATTGGGGTGTGTTGGTTAATAAAATTATATAGATTTCAGGTGTGTAATTCTATAATTGTATACTCTACTGATTTAGAATTTGTTCTTTTTTGCCTTCAAATGGATATCTGCATTTTTTAAAAGTAATTGTTTGGTCTCGTTATGTGCATTATATTGCAATTATATGATGTGAAATTATGGATCATTTAGCTTCCCTTAAGAATGTTGAGAAATAAGAGGCAAACTGTCCTCAAAAGAGAAATATCTGAGCCAATATATTTTTCAGGTATATTTTCTTTATAGTAATTGTTATTTTTTTAATATATTTTATTGATTTTTTACAGAGAGGAAGGGAGAGAGAAAGAGAGTTAGAAACATTGATGAGAGAGAGACATCGATCAGCCGCCTCCTGCATGCCCCACAGTGGAGATGTGCCCGCAAGCAAGGTACATGCCCCCGACCGGAATCGAACCTGGAACCTTTCAGTCTGCAAGCCAATGCTCTATCCACTGAGCCAAACCAGTCTCGGCTATAGTAATTATTTTTAAAAGCTCCTAAAATTTATGGGCAGAAGTCTGCCAGAGTTGAACTACATAATTTTAAAGCTGCATGCCCAATAGATAGTTTTTATTATAGATTTTCTGGATTCACAGTTTGTGTCAGAAAAATCATTCACTATAAATAAAAAGTCTCCTTATGGAGACCATTCTGGAACAGGCTATTATGATTGTGGTTCTTGATATTTCTTTCTTATTGCTTTTCTGCATTTCCACACTTGTTCTTGCAGTTTATATTTAAGGGAGCTTAGCAAGATACATCAGCTTTTTACCATATACTTCAGCAAGCCTTAGAGAGTCTTATGTCATTACTCTCATTTATAAGTATTAAAAAATTCTGCATATTTGGCAAGGACATAAGAACTCGTGCAATAATTTCTAAAACAGATATTTGACTGACAATATGGGAAAAGAAGTCATGTGCACTCAACTGAACAACAAAATTGGGCAAATCCATATCTAAGGCAGTATAATTTTCTCTCTAATTTTATAATTTCTATAGCTCCAACTTATTGTATTTATATTCTTTCAAAATTTAAATAATTTATTATTAATATGTACATATTATTCTCAGGTACTTTTGGCTTTCAATATTTAATCCTCTTCAGCTATGTATATAACCATATACAGTCTTACATTTATAATAACCACATATTTCAAATCATAATTATCTATTCTGCCTACATTGTGAGCCCAGACACTAGGTCTATGATGTCAAATGGAAATATTACCAACCCATAGGAAATAATAATTTAAAACAGATATATTATCAAATTGCTCTTGTGAGACTATTATTCTACTTTTAGTGCCACTAAAAATAATAATCTTTCCACTCACACAACTTATAGCTGTCATTTACGAAGATTGTGGTAGTTGAAAATATTCTTTAACAACTTACCTACTGGAGTTTGCATATGACCCTTGTTTTCTTATATCAGAACAATAATAGATTTTGGAAAGAAAGTCAGCTGGCATATAAGTATATTTCTCACTCCATGTATTTTGGTTTCCTTTGCTAATTTTCTCAATCACTTTAAGGAGAAGAAATGATTTCTCCCTAATTATATATTTTGAAAGTTTCTTTTTTTTTTCTTGACATTGAACCTGATGCTATTTCTCACTGTAGATAAACCATTTTATTTGCCAGAAGAGACTGTGGTCCAGAGGTGGAAAGGATAGATACACTGAGAAACACTTGTATGGAAACTCCTATAAATCTCCAAATGCTTTTACCGGGCAACTGACTCTGTTTCAAGCCCCATTTCATTGAAATAAAGTAAATATATGTGTTTGGTCTCATCTAATATACCTGCTTATATCCTGATATATGTAGGATCCTCAATCAGACCCTAGTGGTTATATAAGTTTATATATAAAAGCCAGGGCATGTACTTTCTGAACTTGACTATTTGTCTCCTCATTTTATGTTGTACATGAGTGAAAGCCATAGTCTCCTGACCAGTGTCAATATTCAATTATTAAAATAAATCATCTTAGTTTCGCCTTGGCTCAGTTGACTGGAAAGGCACCCAATACATAAAAATGTTTTGGGTTTGATTCCCATCAAGGCACAGACATAGGCTGCTGGTTTGATCCCTGGTTGGGGCACTTAGGAAAAGCAAATGACCCATGTTTCTGTCTCACATTAATGTCTCTTTCTACCTTCCTCTCTCTCTAAAAATCAATAAACATATCCTTAGCGAGGATTTTAAAAAATCATGTTAGTTCTACTATATAAATCTTATAATCTTTCAATATCAATGAAAAGAGAAATTTGAGTCCAAGGCATTTTTAAGAGTTTATTTTAGCGAAAACCCCATATCTCTGTTTCTATATTTGAAGTTGTTGATATTTAAAATCCTCTAATGGAGGCTGTTGATTCAGGGAAATATATCAGTAGAAAACATAATATTGTTTAACATAATTTTCCTAAGTATCTTTGTTCATAACAGACTTTGAAATCTGGTGTCCACCTTTGTCTTCCTATGCCAGAATCCTGTGAGTCTTTCTAGAATCCTCTTTCCTCCACATAGCAAAGTTTGATGTTCTTACTGGTTAACTTTTAATTTTAGATGTTGAAGATGGAAGAAGAATTGTGTCCTTTAATGGTTTTTAATTTTCTTTTCTTTCAAAGGATCCTAAATTTTCCCTTTACTCTTTCTTTTCTCCTTCATTGTATAGTCACCTAAAGCTCCTCTCTTTCTCTCCCTTTGTTGTTTCTAAGAAGCTTCATGGAGACAGAATTTACCCACTGCAAGGGGACATTTAAATGGTTTTTATTATAGCCACAGAGTTGTGTGGCCGTCACCACAATCTAATCTGAGAACATTTTGTCCTTCACAAAGAAACCCTGTTCTTATAGCAATCTCTCCCAATCCCTCCCATCTCTCCCACCGCCTTAAGCAATCACTATGTGCTTTCTATCTCCCTCCCCAGTTTTGTCTGTTCTGGACATTTCCGATAAATGCTATCAGATGAGAGGTGATCTTTGGCAGTCTTTCTGAAGAAGTCTGCCTCCTCACATAACTGTATGCACCAAAAGCTTCTTTCCTAAAGCCCTGTGTTCAGGGACCAGAATACCTTTTCGTCATTTTTAGTTTTTCCAGAATTATCTTTCTTCATGAAGGCTTTCGGTGGAAGCATGGAAGATAATTGATTGGCACCTTTTTTTGTTTGTTTGTTTGTTTTAAATATTTTATTGATTTTTTACAGAGAGGAAAGGAGAGGGATAGAAAGTCAGAAACATTGATGAGAGAGAGACATTGATCAGCTGCCTCCTGCACACCCCACAGTGGAGATGTGCCCGCAAGCAAGGTACATGCCCTCGACCGGAATTGAACCTGGGACCTTTCAGTCTGCAAGCCGACGCTCTATCCACTGAGCCAAACTGGTCTCGGTTCTGTTGTTTTTCATAGTTCATTGTCAAGGTTACTTGAAGTTGGATGTCACTGTCTCCTCATTATGCTGAAGGCATGGGTTTTGTACAGTTTCATTTGTTCATTTTGTTGTTCTCCAATGTTTTGTGTTTTTTATATTTTATTTTGGAAGAAATGTTGGAGAATTCCTATTTTATATTGCTGCCATTGTCTTGGAAACTTTGAATTCCTATAACTTCTTTTCTGGGCTCCAAATATCTGGGGCCCCGATAGAGGTTAATTTGGAATTTTACTCTATTACTAGCAAGGCTTGCGTTAGATTCTAACGTTATTTATTTGCTTTTTTCAGATAGAGTCTAACGCAATAAAGTCCTCTTCTCAAGAGACTGCATTTTCGGGTTATGACTCAGTTATTATTTTTGTGAGACACATATTGGAAGAACAATACTGGGTCTAAGAGATATTTTGTGAATCATCTTGTAATTCGGAAGTCATCTTCCCATTATAAAAAATTATTGTTTAGATTTAATATAAACAATTGTCTTAGAGGATTTTTATATTTCTAAAGATAATTGGGGAAGTAGGAGATAACAAATATAATCTTTCCTCAGGAGATAAATGTGACAATAAAAGGTGGAAAGACGTCAAATATATCTTAAAATTAAGGAGCAATTATCATTTTTATATACAGTGGTACCTCGAGATACGAGTTTAATTCGTTCCGTCACCTTGAGGCGTGGGAAACTATGAGACTCTTGAGTCTCGGTAAACTGGTGGGTCGTGTGCCGCCGGCTGATCCACACGATGACTCCTATCTCAAATGTTGCTCGTATTTCAAAGCAAAAATCGCTCCCTCGATGACTTGTATCTCAAAAATCTCGTATGTTAGGGCACTCGTATATCGAGGTGCCACTGTATTCATCAACATTAGCTTTTTTTTTTTCTGAATTACTGATTTTCATAGACTACAACAACAAATTGGTAAAAAAAAAAAAATAACCTTGGCCTGACTGGTTTGGCTCAGTGAATAGAGCGTAAGTCTGCGGACTGAGGGGTCCCAGGTTTGATTCCAGTCGAGACATGTACCTTGGTTGCGGGCACATCCCTGATAGTGGATGTGCAGGAGGCAGCTGATCCATGTTTCTCGCTCATCAATGTTTCTGACTCTCTGTCCCTTTCCCTTCCTCTTTGTAAAAAAAAAAAAATCAATAAAATATATAGTTTTTAAAAATGACCTTGGCAATCATAAAGTCTAACTCCATTAAAAATTTTAAAAAACAGATGAGTCTCAACAAAAATCCTAAAAATCACAAACATGCTGGGGACGAAGCTGAATTGGAATCAGCTTTTGCCGTGTAACAATCCAACCCACCACGCAGTGGCCTAAAGGACCATTGACGTGGCTCATAACTCTGGGCTTGGCAATTTGGATGCAGGTAAGCTTAATGCATTTCCTGTTGGCTTTCTCTCCTGTATCACACTCAGGTGCTGGATTGACCAGAATCCGAATTATCTAATGATCCCACTTACATACAGTGGTACCTTGAGATACGAGTTTAATCGTTCCGTAACCTTGAGGCGTGGGAAACTCAAAGACGCTCGAGTCGTGGTAAACTGGTGGGTCATGTGCAGCTGGCCGATCCGAGCGATGACTCCTATCTCAAATGTTGCTCGTATTTCAAAGCAAAAATTGCTTGCTCGACGGCTCGTATCTCAAAATCTCGTATGTTAGGGCGCTCGTATCTCGAGGTACCACTGTATAAAGAAAAAAAATACCCGGGAAAGCACAGAATTGAAGAGAGAATGACAGGCGTTGGGTTAGTGAGACAATCCACATGGCTCATGAGGAGATCATGGGGTAGAGAATGGAGAAATGTGGGGGGTGGGAAGGCGGGGGGTGTCTTTCCATTCAAAGCAGGGCCTCTGTGACCCCGTTTCATTCAAGAACATGTGTGTAGTTCCCACAAAGGAGCAGTAGAATTTCCATTCGGGTAAGGTTCTCTGCCCTCCCCCATTTCCCGCCAGCACAGGAAATCTGAACACATACGTGTTCTGTGAATTGAAGGGTACCAGTGTAGAGCAGAGGTTCTATGGAAAAACAGGGAGCAGGAATTTTATTATCAAACAAGGACATGACAGCAGCGTGAACCAGAACTCTGGGGCCGAGAAAGAGCCCCGTAGTCTGTCTAGGTCATGTTATCGATGAGCCGTAGATGTAAGTGACAGTCCAGAATTTCAGAGATATAACATAAATCAGTCAGCCCGCACTTCCTGGCTCAGAGTGAGCTCAGAAAGCGAGACGTCATGAGCCCTGCAGGTGGGAGACACGGATGGGCTTGATAAGAAAGGACAGAGGAAAGGCAAAATCAATGCGATCACAAAATTCCTTGTGAACTCAGAACATTGCTTACCGCTGTAACGCAAATGGAAATAATCTTTCAACTATCTTTGCAACCCTATAAAAATTTAATCAGCTACATAATGGCCTTTACAAAAACAAAAACAAAAAACTGAGACTATATTTATTACTTCTTTCTTAAAGATGATAAAATAGCCCTGGCAGGTTTGGCTCCATGAATAGAGTGTCAGCCTGTGGACTGAGAGGTCCCGGGTTTGATTCTGCTCAAGGGCACATGCCTGGGTTGTGGGCTCAGTCCCCAGTAGGGGGCATGCAGGAGACAGCCAATCAATAATTCTCATCATTGACATTTCAATCTCTCTCTTCCTCTCCCTCTCTGAAATCAATAAAAAATTTTTTTTAAAAAAAGGATGATAATGTCACATGAAATGATACAGATAAAATATTATTTTACTAGTATATCTTTTTGCTTAAATGGAAAAAAAAAGTTTTTACTCGTTCATACCCATCTACTACAATTTTCTATTTCTCTAACTTAAATCAGTGTAATCATATAGGGCAGTGGTTCTCAACCTTCCTAAGGCCGTGACCCTTTAAGACAGCTCCTCATGTGGTGGTGACCCCCAACCATAAAATGATTTCCGTTGCTACTTCATCACTGTCATTTTGCTACTGTTATGAACTGTCATGTAAATATCTGATAGGCAGGATGTATTTTCGTTGTTACAAATTGAACATAATAAAGCATAGGGATTAATCACAAAAACAATATGTAATTATATATGGTGAAATATTTATTTCTAATGACAAATACATGAAATGTTGTCTTGAATCGTGGTGTAGCATGGGCAACAGTCTTCATAGGACAACAGTAAACTACATTGCTACACTTTGCTACACTGAGGAGCGTGTGTTGGTTCCTAAGACCATGGGAAATAGGTGTTTTCTGATGGTCTTAGGTGACCCCTGTGAAAGGGTCATTTGACCCCCAAAGGGGCCGCGACCCACAGGTTGAGAACCGCAGATATAGGGCGTCCCCAAAAGGTGAATACACACTGTGAATAATTAATTCCAATGTTCCTCTCTCTTCCGATGGAACCCATTGGGACGAATCATTATTTAAAGCGTGCATACGTGTCTGAGGGGAGGCAGCCTGCATAGACCAGAGGTTCTCAACCTGTGGGTTGCCACCCCTTTGGGGGTCAAACGACCCTTTCCCAGGGGTCGCCTAAGACCAGCGGAAAATGCAGATATTTACATCACGATGCATCACAGCAGCAACATTTCATTGTTGGGGGTCATCACCCCATGAGGAGCTGTATGCAAGGGTCTGGCCTTAGGAAGGTTGAGAACCACTGGCCTGGACCACCCCACCCACCATTAATGTGTGCATTCCGCCCTGTGTTTGCAGGGGAGTCCCCTATGGACAGATCCAATTTGTTTGTTTGTTTGTTTTTATTTATTATTTCTGTTTGTCTGTCTCCCTTTCCCAGAGGACCTGGTCATGTCCTTCACGGTGTCCATGGCCGTGGGGCTGGCGCTGGGCGGCTGCGTGTGGGCGCTGTGGCTGTGCCTGTCGCGCCGCAGGGCCAGCGCGCGCATCTCGCACTGGAGCTCCGGCCGCCGGGCGCGGGCCCCCTACGCGCACGGCCTGCAGCCGCGGCCCGGCTTCTACCGGCACAGCGGCTCCGAGCGGCGCAGCAACCTCAGCCTGGCCAGCCTCACCTTCCAGCGGCAGAGCTCGCTGGAGCCCGGCGCGGCCTGGCCGCGCAAGGCCAGCTTCCGCGCCTCCACCTTCCACCCGTTCCTGCAGAGCGCGCCGCCGCCCGTGGCCGCCGACAGCCAGGTGATGACGCTGCCCGCCTCCCCCGCCGCCGCCGGCATCCTCGCCGCCCCTGGCCTGCGCCGCCCCGACTTCCACTGGTCCAGCGGCAGCCTCCCCGCCGGCCTGGCGCCGCCGCCGCCGCCCACCTACGAGTCCATCATCAAGGCCTTCCCCGACTTCTGACCGGGGCTGGGCCCGGGTCTCCCCTCCCGGTCTGTCCCCGAAAGGGGGTCCTAAAGAGACCGGACAGAATCCCGAGGGCCCGGCCCCAACCAGCGGGGAGCCCCCAGACGGGAAAGCTGAACATCACAACGTACGTTCTCTTTGATGCCACTTTTCCCTGATCTCACAGATCAGGGATATTGTCACAGATCGTTACAGGTTTATGTAGGTTGTGCTCCAGGTGAGGGTTTCTGGAGGCAGTGGTTCTAATCTAAGGATCGTCAATAATACAATACACACACACACACACATACACACACACATATATATATATATATATATACACACATATATAATATATATATACACACACATATATAATATATATATACACACACATATATAATATATATATACACACACATATATAATACAGTACACACACACACATATATATACACACACATATATGTATATATACACACACACACAAATGTAATACAGTACACACACACATATATACACACACACATATATATAATACAGTACACACACACACACATACACACACACATATATGTATATATATACACACACACAAATGTAATACAGTACACACACACATATATACACACACACATATATATAATACAGTACACACACACACACATACACACACACATATATGTATATATATACACACACACAAATATAATACAGTACACACACATATATACACACACACATAGATATAATACAGTACACACACACACACATATACACACATATATATATATACACACACACATATATAATACAGTACACACACATACACACATATATGTATATATATACACACACACACATATAATACAGTACACACACATATACACACACACACATATATATAATACAGTACACACACACACATACACACATATATGTATATATATATACACACACACAAATATAATATAGTACACACACACATATATACACACACATATATATAATACAGTACACACACACACACATATATACACACATATATATATACACACACACATATATAATACAGTACACACACACACATATATACACACACACACACATATATATAATGCAGTACACACACACACACACACATATATATAATACAGTACACACACACATATATATATAATACAGTACACACACACATATATATATAATACAGTACACACACACACATATGTATATTAGACTATATATATGTGTGTGTGTGTATATATATATATATATATATATATATATATATATATATGTTTTTAGACTAAAATAAAAGCCAGGTAGTTGTGGTTTACAATCCCCCTCCACTGTCCACTGGGGTTACATAGGGAATAAGAAATCGGTGTCGCTTACAAATGTGTTCTAGCCTAAGAGACTTTAATTGTGCCTTCTTTGGAATGACAAGGGAACGGTTTTACAATCTCGGACTTCTGATGAATCATGTGGGCACAAAAGGACAGAACATAAGAGATTGCAAAGTTCCCTGATTCCACTCCCTGGTGCAAAGTATGAGCATCAAGCCACAGACGCTGAACCCCGTGGGTATTTAGGATACTTCCATTCCGCCCTTTACTTTCATGTGTTGCCTTGGAATAGTTTTCTACACACCATGGAGGCAGAGTCCCTGGATTTACAGTACTTACATGATAATTTACTTTCTTCACGGCGATCGTTATGTTTTTAGAAAAACAACAGCCGCCAATCCCATTCATTTAACCCCAAAACACACACGAACACTGGGCTTACATTTCTTTTTTTCCTAAGGGATAAGTTTTATTTCTTAGATTTAAATCTAGCAACTGGGAAAGCACTTTATCTAGAGACTTTCTCCTGTAATTTCACAAAGAAGTTGGAGTCAATGGGTTACAAAGTCTGTCCTTGAAAGAGATGCTACACTCGTGAAGAATTCTCCTTCCTGGATGGACGCATCAGGCATCACCCCTCATTTGCATCTCCATGCGTCCAACCTCAGAATCTGTGAAGAGTCTTTATAAAGGACTAAGCCGTGTCATAACTGCAGGCAGTTATCCAAGGAGTTCATGTCCACCAGATGGCCATCCTCGTAAAGAAAGGTACATCCCCAAACGTGGGTACCGGATTGCTTCAGGGGCCAGATGCCTGTGGCTGCCCTTTTTCACTGAAGGACACAAGTTCATGGATAAATGACTCAAAAGACCCATGATTTGTATCCGATACAGTGAACATTTTGCTTATGTCGCTGTTTGTTTGCTCCTATGAACCTGGGATTTCTGGTGAAGAAAAATGTCCTCTCGTTTTAGCTTCTGCGATGCGGTGGTCCCAGCTACTGGGACCAGCTACTGTCTAAATATGGCTTACGATTGCAATGATTTTTTTTTATATAATAAGATGTTTTACATAGCATTTTCTTTATTAGTTTTATTTAGCTTGTATTTATATCGTTCCGTAAGGACAATTATTCTTAATGATGTCTGTAGATAATGATGTCTTTAATGGAATACACCAGAAAAAAAAAAAAAGAAAGAAGGACAGAAAGAAAAAAAAGCTCACAGGATAACCAATTTGTTCTATGTTGTTTTTTTTGTTTGTTTTTTTTCTTGTTTGTTTTGTGTGTTTGTGTTTTAACACATTTAGCGAACATCATATAGCCACATACAATTTCAAGGGATCATTAACTTGGTAACAAAGCGATCTTGCATGTATGTCATTCTTTTTGTTTAACATGAGAAGTTAAACAGATTATTATATATTGGGAGTAAAAACCGTTTTATATCTCACAATCAAAATGAGTATCTTGTAAAATACTGTGCAATGTCTGAAATGTGAAATTAAAGCACAACCTGCAGACTTTTTTAGTTGTATTTTTTATTTGAAATGTTTGATATTTTTATGAAACAATATTAAAATTTAAACTGATGTTAATTTTGATTCCTGAGCTATTCCTTGAGTAACTTTGAGTATCTCCTATTCACTTTGGCCTTCGAACCCAATCTAGACCATTCTTTATCTATTCCTGAGACACAAACATTACTTTATATAAAAATGTATTTTTTAGAAAAAGGGTGACATCACCAATAAATGGAACAGGATTTTCCAATGACTTGATGCATATGGGAAATATTATTTATTTATTATTTTTTTAATATATTTTATTGATTTTTTTACAGAGAGAAAGAGAGAGGGATAGAGAGTTAGAAACATCCACGAGAGAGAGACATCGATCAGCCGCCTCTTGCACGCTCCCCACCAGGGATGTGCCTGCAACTAAGGTACATGCCCTTGACCGGAATCGAACCTGGGACCTTTTGGTCTGCGGGCCGATGCTCTATCCACTGAGCCAAACCGGTTTCAGCGAAATATTATTTATTAAAAAACATTAGCTTATATTCTAAAATTAATTAATTAATTTTTTAGAGAATAAAGTTTTTTAGAGATATAATTGACATATAAAATTACTAGTTTCAGTTGTACAACATAGTGATGTGTACCAAAACAACATAAATCAGGCTTTCTAGGGAAGCTCCAGCTTAGCTAAGAGCAGGGAGTGGGAGGGCTGATAGTGAAATTGCGTTATTGATTGCAAAGAAGATAGAAGGAAGTAGGGCTGGCAGCTGGTGATTAACATGTGGCCAAATATTCCTGGAGGTCTCAGAGTAAAGGTATTCAGTGGGAAGACGGAGAGAATCATCTGTTTTTTTCCATAGCTATCTGGCTCTCTGATTTCCAGATCTTCCTGATTTATTTTTGTGCTCCTAAATGCCACTTGAAGGGGACAAATACATGTCTTGCGTGGCCAACACATATTTCCACTTTGGCTTACCTAGCACTTTAATTTTCTTAGGGGAATAATTCTTCCATGTGTCACGGTCTTACTGTGACACTCTGTCAAAGTTCCCCCACCTGCTCTCTTCCCTTCTTTCCTGTTGATCGAAATGGAGAAAATTCTCCCCTTTTCAATCAATTTCAAACATTTCCTTTTTGCCTTTTTAATGATTTTATTGATTCACATATCCCTTCTCTCTCTGGTGTTATTACTACTATTTTAAGTTGGGACCTGTGAAAACAGACTCTGAAATGGTCATTTGTGTGCAGAAGTTTTGATGGGGTCGGGGAGCTCTCAGCAAGGAATATCTGTGAATGAATGAAGGGACAGTGTTGGGAAGAAGAGATTAAAATGAGTGGCATGTCCAAAAGAGGCATCAGCCAATCCTATAGACTCTATAGTATAGAGAGAGCTAGACTGTCCCTTCAGATTTGTCCCTAATTAAAACAAAGGACCAAACAGTGGTTAGTGTTAGTGTTAGTGTTAGGGTTAGTGTTAGTGTTAGGGTTAGGGTTAGGGTTAGTGTTAGTGTTAGGATTAAGTTAAGGCTGGGGTAGGGGTAGGGGTAGGGTTAGGTCTGAGTGACCTCTGAATGAGATGATATGAGGACACACCCTGTGAATGGGGCTGCCAGGAGCTGCCAGTTATGTTAAACAGTGACTATCCCTGGGGCATGATGGCTTTTTGAGAAGCTCTAAAGTGACAAAGACTCTCTCCTGGACCAAATGCCACTCTAGCTCCTGAATTCTTTTCTCAAATAGGCCCTAACTTTTCAGCCTCCATGTTGGTCTCTGCATTGTTCATTTTTATCAAGAATCCTGCTAAATTTAACCATAATACTCCATCCTTTCTCTCTGATAACTTTTTATTAATTATCTATTTTTATGGAGTTCAGAGAAGAAGGGAGAGAGAAATAAACATCAATGATGAGAGAGAATCATTGACTGGCTGCCTCTTGCATGCCCTGCACTGGAGATGAAGGCCACAACCCAGGCATGTGCCCAGACCTGGAATTAAACCATGACATCCCTCCATAGGTCAACACTCAACCACTGAGTCACACCAGTACGTCACTTGATATCTAACCAAGTTCTTTATCCTCCACCGTCTTCCCGGTGCTGTCTGATCTCCCTTGCCTGCCTTTGGTAAGAATACTGCTAGGCCAGTTTAGTCAGAATCCCTCCTTACCTCTGATGCTTCCTCTTAGTCATTTCCCTCCAGTGAGCCTCGCTCTATCTGAGTCTTCCTCTATAAATTCTCACTTTTCCTTATTGTATTCAGAATTGAACCAGTTTCTACACTGAGGTCTGGTTTCTCCTACTGTAATTATTTTTCTCAGTAAACTATGTTTTTACCACTTGAATTAGTTTCCTCCTGGTGTGTGTGTGTGTGTGTGTGTGTTTCAATAAAACTCATTTTGACTTCTCCAGTGACTGTCAGGCTGTTGGTTTTCACAAATACCAGGTTTGCAGGGATGCTGATTTTCAAACTACCACAGAGCTGCCAAGAATGAACTAAGAATGGGCAAGTTAAAACGCCATATGGTCCATTGTCCCTATAAGATTCTGTTGTTTTTCTTGAATAAATGCTCCCTGTGTTGTTACAAATCCTCAGTTAATTTCCAGAGTACTGGAAATGTTAGAATATTTTTTTTTGCCATTGTCTTTTTGAAGAAGAAAATTTCCAGAAGTTCTTATTCCATCGTTCTGGCAGAGCTTCTGCTTATTGATATTTTGGTGTTTAGATAATCCTATCTAATAAAAGAGTAATATGCAAATTGACCATACTCACAAGCCAGCTCACCAGCCACGCCCACCAGCCAATCAGAGCAAGTATGCAAATTAACCCAACCAAGATGGAGGTTAATTTGCATATTCTGGTGCAGAGCAAGACTGATGACAGCTTAGAAGGAAGCCAAGTGCTGCAGAAGGGAGGGAAGTGGTGAGAAGCAAGCAAGTGGGGCAGTGGAGAAGGGAGGGGAGCAGGCAGGGCAGGGGAGAAGGGAGGGAAGCAGGCAGGGCAGGGGAGACCACAGCAGGAAGCCCTGTTGCAGAAATCTTCTTGCAATGGGCCTCGAGTCATACTGTAAATATCTATGGGCATAAATGTATAGTTTCTAAAAGTTGGAATGAGAGCCCATCAGCTCTCCACTAGAACATGGTAGTGAATTCTCCCGGTTGTACTTTTCTGGTAATATAAATGGCAGGCAGGAGTGAACACCATCCTTTAGAAGGAGTTAACTGGTTTTAATGACTTGCCCTTGCTCAACCATGTACCTCTCACAGAAACAGAAAGTCTAATACCCACTGATGGGTACAAAACTACCACATTACATCTCAATTTAAAAATCTGGACCATATATTCCAAAGCTTTCATTACTCCAACTCTCCAGAATAAATCTGCCACTTCATTAAATCTGTTTCTTCTGGACAAGTGTAGTTTATTATTCAAATCCTTCCATGAAGGTCTTGGAGTGGAGAGATGCTCATGTGTGATAAGCATCAAGATTAGATGTGTTGCCGAAACTGGTTTGGCTCAGTGGATAGAGCATCGGCCTGCGGGCTGAAAGGTCCCAGGTTCGATTCCAGTCAAGGGTATGTATCCTGGTTGCAGGCACATCCCCAGTAGGGGGCGTGCAGGAGGCAGCTGATCGATATCTCTCTCTCTCATCGATGTTTCTAATTCTCTATCCCTCTCCCTTCCTCTCTGTAGAAAATCAATAAAATACATTAAAAAAAAGATTAGATGTGTTGCTTCACATAATTTCAGTCTTTATTTAGACACTTCCATTCGCCTGAGTGGTATAGATACGAGACATGGTTCCACATGTTGTGACTTTTTTGGCCTCTGCCTTAGCCCCAAAGTACATGCTTTTCCACTGAAATTCTCATTATTAGAGGAGATATTTCAGTATTTCCCACATGCTTTGACATTTTTGAGAGAAAAAAATGTTGTTCTATTCGGCCAATTCACCTCCAGGTATTTACATAAAGTGGAGTGGGTCTGGCCTCTGACGTTCTGTTCCTGAATGATCCCTGATTGCTCACTCAGGCATACTGTAGACACACAGTCTCGTTGAGTCCTGTGCTATCTCTACCAAATCAAATCTGGAAAGTTCACTTGCAATTTAATGTACTGTTTTTGAGCCATCTTGACATTTTGACTTTATAAGTGTAAACTGAAAACTGGATTTACTGGAAATTTGTTTGTAAAAAATAAAACAACATTTGCCAGATCCCCGATCTACGGATGCTTTATACAATTAGGCAATGCTTATGAGGTAATGCTGCCGAGAGAACATCTCTAAAAAGAAATATATCTCTAATATTTCCAAAGCATATAAAAGAATATGTTCAACAGGAAGAGGAAATTATACAAAGAACAGTGTAAATTAGCATCGAGTCCAGTTTTCTAAGAGGGAGGCAGAGAACATAATCAAATGCTAAGAATGTAGCAATGTTTATCCTTGTTGAAAGAACTAGAAGAGCCTTTTTCTTTCTTCCAAAGGTATAAATATTGTAAAAAAGTAAGCTTTTAGGTGCAGCGAGCCCATATTTAAAAACCAATTCATATTATTTTTGATTAATAGAACCTTTGGATATTTCATAATAAATAACATTTTATTTTATAGAAATATTGAAAGCTGAAATTTTCCTGGAGGAGAATTTTTACTAATGGTTTAAATAGTCTATGACTCACTCTTGCTACTGAATGGGATCATGGTATGATATGATCCAACACTTCATTGTTACTAATCCTTTAGCTATACCCATGCATATCGGCATTCAGAGGTAAACAAAATGGCTAAATTGAGGTAAAGAGGAGCTTTGAGTATGTTTACTTCATCATGTTAAGGTTAAGAAAATTTGACAGTTATAAAAATATTTTTGGGCCGAGACCGGTTTGGCTCAGTGGATAGAGCGCTGGCCTGAGGACTGAAAAGTCCCGGGTTCGATTCTGGTCAGGGGCATGTATCCTGGTTGTGGGCACATCCCCAGTAGGGGGCGTTCAGGAGGCGGCTGATTGATGTCTCTCTCTCATCGATGTTTCTAATTCTCTATCCCTTTCCCTTCCTCTCTGTAAAATTCAATAAAATATATTTTAAAAATATATATTTTTTGGGGGATGGTAGCACTGCAAATTTGAGGGTAGACTAGGTATTAACTATGAGGAGAATATTATGAATTCTGTTAGGTGTGAGAAATGTTATTGTGATTTTGTAAAAACAAGTGTTTATTTTCATAGATGCATACTAAAACTTGCAGAGGTGAGCTATTGTAATTTTTGAGGCAAGCAAGGAGACAGCCAGAGTGGCAAAGTTGCTTCTGAGAGGACCCTAAGATAAGTGGTTCTAATGAGTTAAAAATGAACCAGCCACCAGAGGCTGGCTCTCCTCAGTGAAGTTGTACCCTAACACCACTTCCTGGTGGTCATCTCCTGGACACATCCATGAAGACCACGGTGTCCAGGCCAACTACATGTGGCTCAAGGACCAGCACACCAATGCTGCCCTGAATGGTTCATTCTACAACTGAACACAGGCCTGGAGGAGGGCATTAGACCATCCATTGAAAATGCATGATTGGGCCCCGCCAGTGTGGCTCAGTGGTTGTGCATCAATCTATGAACTGGGAGGTCACAGTTCAATTCCCAGTGGAGCCATATGCTCGGATTGCAGGCTTGATCCCCAGTGTAGGGTATACAGGAGGCAGCTGATCAATGATTGTCTCTCATCATTGCTGTTTCTCTCTCTCTCTCAAATCAATAAAAACATATTCTTTTAAAAAAAAGAAACTATATGGTTGAATATGGATCAAGAATATCTGGTGCTGGGTTAATGGATTAAGAAAAATCTCATAGACACAAACAACAGTATGGTGATTACCAGAGGAAAGAGTAGGTAGAGATATAAGAGAATAAAGAGGGGAAAAATGGTGTGGAAGGAGACTTAATTTTGGGTGATGAACACACAATAAATATAAAGATGATGTACTATAGAGTTGCACACTTGAAACCTATAAATTCATTAACCAATATCACCCCCAATAAATTCAATAAAAAATTTAAAAAAGAATCTTGTTGAAATGCATGGTGCTCCTGTCAGATGTACTGAATACTGTTCGGATGTGAATGTGACAGTTACTGGGAGGTGGGATCAGACAGTTAATTTATGGGTTCCCGGACTCCTTATAATACCGGGAACTTTCTCAGCCTGAAAAGGTATAGCATACCCTCTCAGCATCTGGCAGGCTGCAGTTTTATTTATTTATTTTTACTTTATTTTATTTCATTTTTAATAGCTTACACTTATTGAGTACCAACTATGTACAGATCTTTATGTTAAGTATTTTTTAAAATAAATCTTTACTGTGACGATTATAATTGTTCCTCTTTCCCCCTCCTCCGTAGCTTCCCTCCACCCGGTTCCCACCCCACCCTCTGCCCTTTCACCCAAAATTCTGATTGAGAAAGCCAGACCCATACTCAGTTGCCAGCCCTCTCTGTGTGTGCTCCTCGGTGCCTCTGCCTTCCACAGCTCCTCTGAGTGTGCTTTCTCTTCTCTTCTAGTTATAGAATTTCCAGTCAGCCAGCCTTCCTGTGGTTCTGGATGATGTCCGTTCTGTCTTTTAGCTGTAGTTTTGAAATTGTTGTGTGAGGCAGCAGTTTAGGTGTTCACCTGTGCCGCCATCTGGGTTTTTCCCAGCTGCAATTTTAATGCAGGACTTAAGGAACATGGGCTACTTGCAGCAGCCCTGGGGTCAAAGCTAAAATCCCAGAATGGCTGTACATGAGCATTTCCAAACAAGCAGGGTAGGTTCTGTTGAAGGCCCAGTGGCATTTGAATGCTTGACTTGAAAGCCCAAAGGAACAGAAAAAGAAGTATAGCTTTAAGACTAAAGGAAAATAAGCAGATTTACCCAGTCAATGCCATTTTGCCTCAATACATTTGCCACAGGTGGTTCTGATGGATCTGTAAATATTTAGGATCTATTTTTTGTTTAAAGTGACTGTGCCAGTTTCATGAATACCTCCCCACATCACATCACTTGCCTTCAGAAATGATGGGACTGCACTTGCAATAGCATCATCATATGTGGATGAAATGGCTGACAGGGACCATCCCAAAGATGGTAGCAAAGTGACAGATGCACCACCAAAGTCCCTCTAATCATCCGGTGAAAGTAGCTTCCCTGGGGAAAGACTTCTTTGAATCCCTACAAACACGTGCTTCCCCTCTGAGTCCTTGTGAATATATTGGTTAGTGAGTGGATTTCTCTGTGTTCTGTCTCACAAAACCCGTTCTCTCTGCCCTTTCATCCTGACTTTGCATAGCATGAGGAGGCTTTGTGTCTTTTGTGTCTGTTATTTACCCTGAAATACTTCAACAGAGGGAAACTGAAAGAGGCAAATATGGAAAAATATTAACCGTTTTAATGCCTAGGTGATGGGTTTGTGAGTGTTCATGATGCCATTTTCTTTACTCTTCTATACATTTGAAAGTTTCCAAGAGAAACAATGTGAAAATGATGAAAAGTTTTTAGCAACTGAGATTTTTGTAACCAACAATGGAACACTTGGACTAAAAAAAAAAATAATTTCTATTACGTTTAGCAGTTGTATTTTATGCCTTTAAAGTCTTTAAAATGTAAATTAGAGCTAAATATTTAATTGCTTGTTTTGAAAGAAATTGAATATAAAGAGTATAACTACAAAAAAAAAACCCTCCAAAGCTTTTTCTTTCTGTGCGATCCTTTATCCCATCTTTTTTTTCTTTCTTCTTTGCCTTGATACTTATTATTTTTTTATATATATTTTTTATTGATTTTTTTACAGAGAGGAAGGGAGAGAGATAGAAAGTCAGAAACATCAATGAGAGAGAAACATTGACTAGTTGCCTCCTGCACACCCCACAGTGGAGATGTGCCTGCAAGCAAGGTACATGCCCCAACTGGAATCAAACCTGGGACCTTTCAGTCCACAAGCCGACGCTCTATCCACTGAGCCAAACCGGTCTCGGCAATGCTTAGTATTTATAAAAGGGTTTCCAACCAAGATATCATAAATAAGTAGTTGATAAAGTTATGGCCAAGTGGAAGTGGAACCAGCAATCAGGTTAGTGCTCAAAAAAGCAGTCTCACACGCTGAATTCTCACCAGCCGAGGGCCACAGATACATCTCTTAATATTGTAATTGTGAAGTTAAAGGAAGGAATATGAGCAGATAGACCATTCAAGCGCTCATAAGATAAAGGCAAACCCTTTATCCAGGATCAGCTCAGTCATTTCCGATGTGAAGTTTATACTAAACAGGATCCTGTGTGATGTAATGAGCAAAAAACTCATTACAGTATCCTGAGCATTAGGCTTTGGATAATTAAAGGCAGGAGTATTATGGGAATTTAGTCCGTTGTGATCATAAAAAACAATAATCAGGAGACATAAGTCATTTTTAAACCTCTTGGGCCAAATGCCTTTAGTATCATTGAGGTAAGCAATGAGCCCCAGAGATTTTTGGAGTACCTTGAGCAGACCTTTGTAACCAGTGTCAAGAACCCAAACTCAGAACGAAGCGTCCTAGGACTGCTTTAAGTTGTGTACGCTAGCGGTCATGTATGACCACGGATGCACTGTTTTGAGGACAGGGTTTGTACCTTGTATCAGAGGGCCCTTGGGAATCAGGGAAGACTGAGAACCACTGGTTTGTAGAAATAAAGACGCCTCGCATCCACGATGAAGAATTTTCTTAACGAGCTTTTACAACACGTGAATTTTGAGACTATTCTCTCTGCCTCCTTCTCAGAATGAAAAAAATTCCCTCTGCCCACTAAAGAGAGAAAAATATATACTGTACCAGTCAGCTTGACCTCCAGTTATGAAAGCTGAAGTGCTGATGGAGGAGTAATTGGTAGAGAAACCTATTTCATATATGATTACAGCTGAGCCCAGGGAGTATTGCTGGGGAAGATAAGGATTTTGTTAAAAAATGATTCTGAATATATTCCACATAAAATACATTTAAAACTTTATATACAGTGTGTTGATAAGTTTAACGTGAATATTTTTTAAGGCAAATATACTCAGGAATTTATCTTGCACATTATAGAAGAAAAGCTGAATAAATCATCCAGAGACTGGCTTTGAGCAATGCGCTTTCCTGGAACAACGCTAAGATAAATGGCTGGCAAAACGGATTCCTCAGGAACTGAGTGAGGGAACTTGCTGAATGGGGTTGTCAGCCATAAACAAATTACAGGTTTTCTCTCTGGCAATTGTCAGGGCAGCAGTTCTCAAGGTCTTGGTTAGATCATAGTTATAAAAGGTATCATGCATCTTGTATGTATGTATGTGTGTGTGTGTGTGTGTGTGTGTACATAAACTAATATTTTATATATTAAGAAAAACATGTACATAAGTAGTATATTGTAAACATATTCATCTTAATGTATTTTTCTTCATAAAATACATATACAGAACTGATTTACAAATACAGTGGTACCTCCAGATACGAGTGCCCTAACATGAGATTGTTGAGATATGAGTCATCGAGCGAGCGATTTTTGCTTTGAAATACGAGCAACATTTGAGATAGGAGTAATCGCGTGGATCGGCCGGCTGCACATGACCCACCAGTTTACAGCGACTCCAGCATCTCATAGTTTCCCACGCCTCAAGGTTACGGAACGAACCTTGAGGTACCACTGTATGTACTTATATACATCCTATATAATAAAAGGGTAATATGCAAATCGGCTGAACTGTAGAATGACTGGTTGCCATGACACCCACTGACCACCAGAGGGCAGATGCTCAATGCAGGAACTGCCTGCCCCCTGGGGGTCAGCGCGCTCCCCCAGGGAGAGCACCGCTCTGCCAGAAGCCAAGCTGACGGCTGGCGAGCGCAGCAGTGTGGCAGGAGAGCTGCGCTAAGGTTGCCCGACTGATGGCTCCTGGACTGCGAGAGGGCACAGGCCAGACCGAGTGACTGCCTCATCCCCAATCCCCCAAGTGCACGAATGTTGTGCACTGGGCCTCTAGTACATATATAAATACAGTGGTACCTCGAGATACAAGTTTAATTCGTTCCGTAACCTTGAGGCATGGAAAACGATGAGACTCTCTAGTCGCAGTAAACTGGTGGGTCGTGTGCAGCCGGCCGATCCGTGCGATTACTCGTATCTCAACTGTTGCTCGTATTTCAAAGCAAAAATCGCTCGCTCGATGGCTCGTATTTCAAAAATCTCCTATATTAGGCACTCATATCTCGAGGTACCACTGTATACTGCCTCTATATTCAAATATGTGTAAATATATATCTCAGAAAGATTGAATAACTTTCTTGAGATCTTACATTGTAGGCAAATGGTGGAGCTAGTATTCAAATCAAAATGGTAAAACTCCAGAGTGTACATTTTAGCCACTAAGCTAGACTTCACTTCCTCCATGGGGAAGAATACAATTTTGCTATTTGCTTATAAAACGATTGCCTTTCTATTGTTTGTGTCTAGTAAAGGAGCAATGTATCTACTTCACTCAAAATAAAATATTCAATCATTCAAAAGCAAACTAATATGAAAGCAAGACTATCCTGGCTCCTGAGAGATCAAGAGCATTTGTACAGTGAACATTTTATTTAAGGTTCCGTATTGAGAGAAGTGTAGAGAGACTAATATAATTTTAGGACATCTCCTTTTAGTCAGCTACTCTCTAAGTGTAGGAAGTATTGTTTCATTTGTACCTAATTAAGAGAGTTCAGTGAAGTGGTTTATTAGTCTTCACTCTCAAATTTCTCCAGCCAGTTTTATAACTGTTTATAGCTGAATTGACATAGCAATTTCACACTCAAAATTTATCCAGATGAAATTATTTAGGGGAAGTAATAAAGCTATATCCATGAAGATAGACAGTGCATCTTTGTTTGTAATGGAATATAAGAAAACATGACAGACAAAATAATCCCAGGGGCCTTATGTTAATGGGGATAAAGACAGCTATGGAATTATGTTTTGTTAACTTTCCTTAACTTTTATTTTTCAAATACATATTTTGAAAATTCTTGATAAGTTTCTAGATTTTCATTAGAGACTTTAGAATTTCATTAGCCATTAATGGACTTCGAATACTGGATTCTCTACACATCAGTGGAATAATATTGTACAAAGTAATTAACTTATCAACATAGCATTTTTTTTCTTGATAAAGATAGAGAAAATAACACCTAGATTTTTTTTTTTGCAATAGCTTTAGAAATAGAGTAAATTCAACACTAAGGATTAAATAAAACCTGATGAAAAAAATGTAAGAACCTTTGCATTTTTTCTCATTTAAATCATTCATCTTATGTTGATCAGCAAGCATTTGGGGACACTTACAATGCACCAGGTGATGCATGAGATTCAGTTACATTAAATTAAATTAACGGGTCGTTTGACTGCAGTGCAGAAAATGCTATGAAGCAACAATATAGGTAAAGTCCTAAAAAGCAAGTCTAGAGCGTGAGAGAAGACATTCCAAAGGATTTATGAGCCATTCCCATTTTAGAAGATATTTTCCTTTCCTTCGTGAAAATATGTTATTTTTTGTAAGAATCTTACTTGCCTGAAACACTGTTTATGGAAGTTAAAATATGCCAATACGCTAATCAAGCATCAACCAGAGGTCTGCTGTATACATAGCATTTGTTTTAGGGGCTAAGAAACAGTCTAATTACGATTCGGTAAATCTTAGCTCTAAAGAAATAATCAATATGAGAAGATTTTTAAAAGACAAAATTGAGATCTAGAGACAGAGAAACACCAAACAGACCTTCAACTTCAGAGGGAAGGCAGGGGAGGGAGTGGGGGGTAAGAGGTCAACCAAAGGACTTGTGTGCGTGCATATAAGCATAACCCATGGGCACAGACACTAGGAGGACCGAGGGCATGTGCTGGGGTGGCCAGGGAGAGGTCTATTGGGAAAAAGGAGACACATGTACTACTATATGGAATACTTTAAACGATAAAGAATTTTTTTAAAAAAGATAAAATTGGGGGAAATTTTGGGCAAAAAAGCATCCTACACTAAGACTAGGTTGGACTTGCTGGCTTTGTAATCCAGCAAAAACCAGTTAAGTTGTAGAGAGAAAGGAGAGTCCCAATCCCGCCTCTGCTGCTCCTGGGAGGTCAGTTGGCTCATTTGAATATTGAATTGTTCTAATTTCTCCAAACTAAGTAGCAGGACTAAATTTTCATACATTCTCTCTAGCTAAATGTCATGGTGTTATGAATCAGATAGAACATAAGTCTCCCAGGCTGGGAAGGACAGTGAAATGAGTACAGATACAGGATATCAGAATGATGATTAAGAAGAACAAAAACAAACACAGAGCTTATCCAATCGCCTCATCTCCTGTTTCCTAGACAGTGAGAGTTCCCCCCTGAGGACCAGGCGCCAGGAGCCTGGGGAGATAGAGGTGCCTCAGATCTCCCTCCCCGGGCCATTCTGTGCTCCCTGCAAAGTCTGGATCAGGTTTGATGTTGGCTCATGCCAGCACATTGACCTTTCCTCCTCACATGTGTGAGCCATGGAGCCAGCCACTTTGCCTGGATGGACTTGAGTAACATCCTGTGTCTGCATGGGCTTCCAGTTTGTGTGTGAGCCACAATCTTCCAAAACCATATGCTCACCGATCTGACAGAGCACTCCAGGATAGAATGACCTTCCACCAAGTTTCCATGTTGATTTGATGGAATCTCATACTTTGAATAAAAAGAAAAACCTTAAAACTTTAGAAATGAGCAGCCCATCCATCTAAAACTACTGAATCTTAAAATGAAATGTCTCCAGATATTCGTATGACTTGGGGTGAAGAATAAGAGAGCACAACTTATAGACCCAGCTGGACACAAACATGCACCTCCACAGGTTAATGGAAGAAGAAATAGAGGAAATTCAACACTAAGATTAAATAGATTCCAGTGGAAAAAAATGTAAGAACCTTTCCATTTTTCTCACTTAAATCATTTTATTTTGATCAGCAAGCATTTGGGGGACACTTATAAAAAGGTATTGAAAAGATATTAAGAAACAATGAGGTGGCAAAAGACCCATGGATGAGCCTCGGCAAGAAGCTAGAGCAGTAGATAGATTTCAGGCTGAGTATGAATTAGGGTGTAAGACAGACAGGGCTGTCACTCAAACAGGCCAAAGAGCACCCTGAGGTATTTCATCTATAATAGCAACTAGAGGCCCGGTGCATGAATTTGTGCACCAGTGGGGTCCCACAGCCTGGCCTGCAGAATCGGACTGAAACTAGCTCTCCGACATCTCCCAAGGTGTCCTGGATTGCAAGAGGGTACAGGCCAGGCCAAGGGACCCCACCGGTGCATAATCCAGGCTGGGAAGGAATGCAGGAGGTTGGGTAGCCGGGGAGAAACCATGGGAGGGCTCCAGGGCATGTCCGGCCCATTTCACTGATTGAGTGAACCCCAGCAGCAAGCTAACCTACAGGTCAACTGTTTCCTCCCTGGTGGTCAGTGCACATTATAGCAAGCAGGTGAGGGTCCTTAGCATATTATTAGCATGCTAGAGGCCCAGTGCACAAAAGTTGTGCACTGGGAATGGTGTCCCTCAGCCCAGCCTGTACCCTGTCCAATCTGGGACCCCTGCAGTCAGACATCCCTCTTACAATCCAATACCTCTGGCTCCTAACCGCTTGCCTGCCTGCCTGCCTGATTGCCCTCTAACTGCCCCCTTGCCAGCCTGATTGACACCTAACTGCTCCTCTGCTGGCCTGATTGCCCCCAACTATCCTTCCCTGCTGGCCTGATTACCTCAAGAATTTTATTAGTATAGATATGACCCTTTACAGAAAATTTTACCAACCCTGCTTTACAATAAGGTTTTGACAATTGAATCAATGGGACCAGACACCAAGATTTCCTTTCTTTGAATAGTGGAGGGAATAATTATCTTATCTTTAAGTTGCCCTGAAATTAAAATGAGATAATGGCTTAGAAAAGTATAAAAGTACCCATATAAAGACAACTGTCTTTTTCATGTACTGAAAAAACAATAAAGTGCTAAAAAGAAAAACACTATTTTTATTCTACCCCTTTCTTCCTTTTACAGCCTTTATTTAAACTTTGAAATTTATAAAAATTTCACTGCAATTTTCATGTCTTTACATTCAATATTATTTTGTATTGGTTTCAGGTTTTACATTAGTTACAGAATAGTGGTTAGACAATCATATACTTTACCAAGTGTCCCCCGATATTTCCAGTACCCACCTGGCATCATACTCATTACAACACTATTGACTATATTCCCTATTTAAGTGACAATGGTTTACAGGTTCCTTCCAGTCTTTCTTTTGTGCTGTTCACCTTTCCTTTACTTTCTCACTTCTTCCCTCACTTTCCTTATCTAGTATCTCAATTGGCCATCAAAGCTCAGTGAAGGCACTGGGACATGCTTAACCCATTTTACAGACCAGGAAAGTGAGGGCAATTCCGTTGGCTATGGAACTTGCCTCAGCGCCCAGGGAGCCCTCAGAGCCACGCTCTCTGCCCTTCCTAAGGGGCAGTTGCTGGGCAAATAGAACAAACTTTCCAATCAGGCTTCTGAGCCTTTTTCTCAAGCACCTCTTCATTGCAGATGCTCCACATTCTTCCCTCTCCCCGGCCCCCTGTCCCATTCTTTATTGCCACCCTTCTCCGGAGCAGGTGGAAGGCTTCACACTCACGACCTAGGCATGCTCTGCCATGGGGCAGGAGGGGGGGGCTTGTTTTGGGGCGAAGACGGGAGCAGGAGTTGCCACCTCTGAGTGTGAAGGCCGCCTGGGAGAGGCCAGTTAGTAATGGGAGCTTCCCTGAATCACATCAGTCAGTCTGGAATCACACCTCGGGGCTGTGGGTTCTTGCCCCTCCATCAAGGTGTCTTCCATGCCCCTTGAACACTGGCCGGGCTCACCCACATCTTGGGGCCACTGCAGAATCTCTCTCTCTCTACAGGTGAGGCAGATCCCTGCTCTCGGTCTCTGCAAAGCTATGAATCTGTGATTGGAGGCTCAGTCTGGGTCTTAGCAACCCCATGCCTGCAATGTTCCCAGGACACCATGGGTGTGCCCCTCTCAGAACCTGTGATGGACCCCCAAGGGCGGGCCATGACTCTCCCATCCTGACTGTGTATGTAAATTTACCTGCCATCTTTTATGGGTTAATTTGCATACTCACTCTGATTGGCTGGTAGGCATAGGAGAGTGATGGTTAATTTGCATGTTTCTATTTTATTAGTGTAGATTACACTTTGATTGGTTGGATGGCCGACTAGTCAACTGGACACTTAGTATAGTAGGCTTTTATAATATAGGCTAAGGATCCTCTATTATCTCTTTGCACTGAGGAAGAAATGGTGAATCTGGGTTTCTGTCTGACTCCTAATTTTGAAAATCCCTTTTACCACATTTCCCTATATTCAGTAAGTTTTGGATTAGATTGAAAATTCTATTTCTCTGTCCTTGGTTCTGTTGATGAGGAAGGGACAGGGGAGATGTCAATATTTTTATGTGCTTTGTTGTCCATATCTGACCTGTTAGCCTCTATGCTTATCTCAGATAAACATAAGATACTGGTGCTTATCACTCAGGATCAGTTTTTCTGTAACTCACAACAGGTATAGTAACCACCAGTTCTTAACAAAAAAATAAGTTAAATGAAGATCGAATGATTGCGCTTTCCATCCCAATTTGTAATTAACCCCAGTGTGAGCTTGCAAGCGTTACGTAATGTCTCTGGTGTATTTGTCATACAAGAAGAATCTTGGAGATTTGTTCTTATAGATGAACAAATGATAGTTCTTATAAACAGCGCTTTATTGAGAAGACTTAAGCTGGAAAGTAAGTTTTTTTTAAAGATGTGTGAAAAATATTGAAAGATATGTCAAAGTTTAGGAAAAGCAGATTTAAACAGTAAACTCACATTTGTATTTTTGTATTTACTGAGTTTCATAGTAAAGTATTTAGAATAAATTCAACTACATATTTTTTCTTATGCTTATTTTTCTGGAAGCATTCATAATGGATCTGGTTAAAGGAACTCTGGTTTGCATCCCTTTCTTTGAATAAAAAAAGAAGAAACACTTTAAAAAATATCTATGGATTAACTCTTTGAACCTGCAGATGGTGCTATGATTCCATTTTTAAAATTTAGTTTTGCTTCCAGGGGTATATTCATAGGAAAAATACAGTTCTTTGTTTTCTTATCACCTTGAGGTAAAAAACAAAGTATTTCTCTTTATTTTTGTGTTTTATTATTATAATGGGAGAAACTGTCCTTACCATTAGAAAAATCTTCAATAGTTACTTTTTGTTAAAGCTAAATACTTCCTTTGATGAAATAACAATCACTTTTCTATCCTTTTTCTTCTAGAATTTTCTACTTATCACTCAGCATCAGTTTTTCTGTAACTCACAACCAATTTACTTTGCTGTTGATGTTCTTAAATAACATTGCTTCACTGAGAACTGGATGGCAGAGATCTAAAGATAAAAAATGCCATATGAGAATCATTTCAACCTCTTGTTTGTAATAATCAGGTAAAAATGATTTCCTGGTATTAAGGCACAGGAACTCTGGTTTAAGTCAGAGCTGTCAACTGGGAAACAAATTTCCAGCAATTTTGAAATTTAATTCATTTAATTTTTCTTGTAACTGGATTAGAAAGTATGATTAACATAGCAGGATATGCTTTTACTGAATCAGTCTGACTTTGAACATAGCAAATAGATACTAAAATCTTAAAATACAAGGAAGATCGTGGCCTTAGTCATTCTCTCTTGATAAACTTAAGAACAAAAATGTAAAAGAATGCATGCACTTGTAGTTTTAAAAAATACAAGGAAAGATGTTCATGTGGCTGTATTGATTTTTTTTCTTTTACCTTGAAATGTGGTTAAGTGTAAGCTAAACTAGTGTGAATTAAAAACCCACAGATAGAAATTAAGTGTGTATCAAAACACAATACTCTCTCCAGCTTTCCAACTAGCTCTTAGAGACCACCTTCAAGTGACTGAGTTAGAGATGTTCAAAGCTGGTGTGGGTGTGGGTGTGGGTGTGGGTGGTAAAATGGGAGTGAAACACGGTAATTCTGCTCAGTGCAAAGATTTATAAAAATGATGAGTAAAACTTTTGAAAAAGAAGAAAAATTGAATTCCTTGAGGTAGACCGTTGGATAATTTAGTTTTTAAAAAATTTGAGATTGTCTGTGAAAGTGAATTGCAAATGATGACATTCTATAGAAATGTCACATAGCAGTGTTACTACCACCTTCTACTACAGAGTGTGTATAGCCTGGAGCCTTCCTGAAACTTTTATACTGGGATTAACATAAAGTTTCAACATAAAGAAATTATTACAATGGAAAAATAAAAAAATAGTTTGAGATGCTTTAAAAATTAGGAAATCAAGAAAGAATATATGAATCAGGATCTACTCGGATAGCATAAAAATAAGATAAGGCTTTAGAAGAATTGATGCTTTGTAGTAAAATAAAATGATCCATTTGTAAGCAAAATGACCATAAGTGTTTGTTGCTTTTTGAATCTATTCCTGCATATGAAATTCTTATTTTCTGAAAAGAACCTCAATGTCCCCGACAATAGTGCAAATTCATTTGCTTACATCATTACTGCTAATTGAAGATTACACTATTTCACATTAAACGTGATGGCTGTTTTTGTTTAAAGAAAAGTAAATTTCCTCTCTCTTTTACATCACGAAGACGCTCACTATATATTTATATAAATCATAAATTAGATAAGAATTTCAGGCTCGATTCATCCTGTGGGAGAGCTGCTGTGACGTCTTTCAGAGTTTTGTGATTGCTCAGCCCCGAGGACCAGCCCTATAAAACGATGGGCTTTGAAATGCTGGGCAGGGTGGAGTGAGAGCAGCTGCTGGCGATCACCCTCAGCCAGTACAAGGTCTGGTTCAACTCTAACTGGTGGAGCTCTCTTCTCCTCACGGGACTTCAGCACCTGAGACAGCTCCAGCAGCCTGTGGCACAGGTTCTCCAAGAACCCAACTAGGCAAGGTTAGTGACAACCATAGCTTTCTTCTCTTTATTTTATTTTTTATAGCTTTCTTCTCTTAATCCCTCTCTGCCCCTGGAACTTTCTTTTCTCGGGGTAGATGGAATTTTTTTTTCTCTTTGGAAAATTTCTTTACAGTGTTCTTTCTTTATAACAACAAAAAGAGGAGTTTCTCAGTCACCGAGTAAGGATAGAAATGCCTCAATTTCTCACGTAGGCATGGATTTTATGAATTCTTTTGTTTAAAAGACTGTTTTCCTGCTTGCCATTTATTCGACACTGTTTTTTAAAATAATGCATTCAAGTCGTATTTTCTTTTGGCTTGTATATGAATTTTTGACTGAAGGGTTGGTTCAGTGGGTACATTTGTTTTTGAAGTTTCAAACTTGTTTTTTAAGTTCTGTTCTTTCTCTGTCATATGTTGGTTATGTGAAGCCAGGAAGCATTTATTTTCCTCTTTATTTAAGTTGGAATCCTGTTATTTTTATAGAGAGCAAGAGAACAGACCATGAAGTCTTAACTTTCTACCTAGAAACTATTTAGACATAAAATGTGTAAGGGGGTTAAATGTTAAAAGCACACAGTGTTTTTAAGATTTTTTTCTTTTGTGGCAAAAATTAGGTCAATGGTGATATATGGTTTAAGTTATTTTGGGGGGAGAGGTATCAATTTTCACCAGTAATTGTGTTTTAAGTTGTTCAAACTTGGGCTTAAGGAAGTATGTTGCTGGTAACACCTACAATTAAAAGAAGACAATATGTATATACAAAATCATTTTATCTGTTATATATACACATTTATATCTATATGTCCATTATAAAAATGTATAATTACCTAGTTTTATATTAATTAAATTTATATTAAATTAGAAGCAGAATCTTAAAGTGGGAAAAATAACCATCTTTTTGCAGTTGTTAGAAATTATACTAAAATTGGATGCTACCACTTTATAATGGAAGATGGTCCCCAGAGCTATTTCCAGCAGGATAAGAGTTAGCCAATCAATATAGACTTGGGCCAACTCTGAAAGCTAGGCAGGAGTTCCAAAGGACCCTCATTTTTATTCAAGCGCCTGTCCCCAGGAGAAATCCTCTTCATTGAAAAAGCAATACTATTGCAGCTTAACTGTTTCTATAAGACGAAAATGACTTTTTGCAGACTCTGTGCAAGAGTCTCCAGCGTTTGCTAGACAGTGAGAATCAATGAACAGGTGAGGTCTGTGGATGCGAAGTCTCACGTGACTCTCTCTTTCGAGGTGCAGCAATGGAACCCAGAAGGATGCCCCGTCTCCTCCTGCTCCTGATCCTTTCCAGTATCTTCTTCTCAGAAACGCTGACGTGGCCTCTTTTCGGAGCACCTTCTGCTCTGAGGTAAGTTCTCTTTCAATTCTGACACCTGGACTTTCCTTCATCTAAATGGGGGCTTTCTGTCTCGGGTTTTGGACAACTCAAACTTTCAAAAATGACCTATTATTGATTTAAATGTCAAATATCTGGTGGGTGTGTGAAGCTTTTTCAACATCAGGTCCCCACCATTAGCCTGGGCCCCAGCATCACTCTGAGGGCATGAGAGACAGCGTCAGTGGCTAGTTTTATGGACAGGACAGTTCCCATTTCCAAACCAGGTGGGAGGGGAATTTGACTCTCCCTTCATTCAAAGGCAGCTTTCGATAAGGAGTGAGCTCTCACACAGCATCTCAGTTCAGACCGGTATCTGGTGGAAAAGTAGAACTTCCACTGCATGCCTCCTTTTTGTTCGTTTTTAAGATCAGTCAGTACATAATCATAAGGTTAGTAGTTGATTATAAAAATACATATAGAATCATGTTGGAGAGATCTACCTATGCAGAATTAATTTGCTAATATTAAGAACTGTGGAATAATTAATTGATCTACTGAGATACTCTTGCCCAATGAGTAGCTTTTAATATATTTGGTTTTCATTTTTAAAAATCCTTAGTTTTTACTGTCCTTTTTGTGGTATCTTATATTTTAAACTGATAGATTATAATATAGCTCATTTAAAGCTTTATCTGAAATAAATATATGTTTAAAGAAATAAATGGCCAATGAAAACTACATTAGTTGAGACTTTCCTCGGGTCCTATACCTAAGGGCACTATAAACAGGCACTAACTCCTGTTCTTCAATTCACAAGGTCTGCTTAAAGCCAGATGCCTGCTGCTTTAATAACTAAACAGAATGATTCTGACTGAATGGTTATATCATCACAGATGAACAATCACAAGAATGCTGACCTTTGCCTTGATTACTAGGTTTCATTCTCAAAGAGGACTGCTTGTTCCTGACTACCAATGACCACATGTCACCAAAAGATACACCTAAGTGCCCAGGAACCAACACATTCCTCATAGTCTTACCCTAACAGAGAAAACATACATACATAGGATTGTAATAGCATGCTGGTGTTCAAAAATGTGTGTGCATTTATGAAATGTAGTAATATTCCGTGTATGGAAATGACTATCCTTAGTCTTTCAGTGAAGCACTGTACATTCTTTATTAAAATATGTTACTACATAAGATTAGAAACCAGAGGCCTGACAGAATTCATGAAATCTGAGTAAGTATTCAGAGATGTAGAGATTCTTTGGGTATGATCAATATAGAGAAACATATCACATGAAATGATACAAAACATCAATAAACACACAATTTGCCCACCATTTTCACGCTGAATGTTAATTTTTTTTCAAATTGCTTATGAAAATTATACTTATGAGCTTTGCAACCTAAAGATATCACCAAGGAAGTCTACTTCGCTTAATGTTCTGATAGGAAGGAACTGAGTAGCTATCACACCTGATGCATATAGCTTATAAAAGTGGGATGGTATCTATTTTATGGATAAATAAAATTTTATTATTTACAGTCTCAAAAACCATTGAAGCCATTAAATCAGATATACTCTACATATTTTGTGAATAGGCAATACTTTCCAAGATTTAGGGTATCTTCTTTAAAATAATTGTATAAGCATGAGCACAAACTTCTGATGAAATAATGTATTCTATATCTATTGTACTTCCCCCGGATAGGTTGGGGGACAGAATACCGTATGAAGGGGAAAACGAAGCTGATCAAGCTTCATTAAAAGCAGACACTGACATCTTGCAGAATGCATTGGCTGAAAATGACACACCCTACTATGAAGCATCCAGGTGAGTTCACTTTTATGAAACAGCATTTTAGAAAACACAATTTTGAATTGTAAGTGTTTTATTTTTGTGTCTCCATGAAGCTATTTCTGCGGTGCAACACTGCATGTTTCCTCATGTCAGGGCTTCAGCCAGCCACATCCATGTACATGACTGGCATGCAGAGGCTGTAACATGGAACAAGCCAGGGTGAACTAACCACTCGCTTGCCTTCTGTTGCAGAAAATGTCAACGTCAGATATTGTACCAATTCTAGGAAAACTTTGCCATTTAGGATTTCAGGATGGAGGATTTTCTAAGGCAGAAGTTTCATGTCTACTTAACGAAAAGATATCTAATAATAAAAATCTACAGTCACAGAGATATTTGTCAAGAGCAACGTTGAAGTATAGACAGTATAGATCTCGACTGAAGACAAAAAATAGAAGCTTTCTCATTTGAACAGAAAAACTGGTCGATAGAATCTAAACTCCTCTCTTTTAAAGAATTTTGTTTCCAAATATTGGCAAAAGAAATAGCAAAAGACATAATAGGAGTTACAATCAGGATTGTTTCCCCATATATGTCATTAGTAAGGAGAAATAAAGCACCATAAATAAATGGAAACTAATTCAAAGATTATATTTTTCCTACCAATATTTCTTAGAGAAGAATTTGCTTTATGGATTCTATCAGTGAACATTATTGAATGTTGAGATGTACTTCTCCAAAAGCTAATTTCTTTGCTTTTCAAAATTTGGGGCTGAAAAATACGAGTTATTAGGAAACTAGGAAATCTAATTCAATTATTAGAAAATCTCCTTTTGGACTTAGGTTTTTATAAGAAACTTTCATCAGTTTATTAATTTCTTTCTTATTGCTTGAGCCAAAATAATACTTTAGAAAATCATTTTTAAAATAATGGGTCTCCTTTCTTTCTTGTTTTAGGAATGCCAGACATGCTGATGGAGTTTTCACCAGTGACTATAGTAGACTCTTGGGTCAGCTTTCCGCCAAAAAATACCTTGAGTCTCTTGTTGGAAAACGCGTTAGGTAAAGATAAATTATTATTATTATTTTATCAAACACATTATGATTTTTTAACCTGAGAAATTATATTTGCGCTGCTAATAATTTACTAATGTCACACATTTATAACTTGGAACATATTCAATTTGATTGAAAAATAATTTATATTCTTCAATAAAATATACAGTCCCATGGATTAAGGAAATAAGGCTTACTAGTAAAATTCTCACTGGCTCTAGACATACTTATTTTCCTTTAGGAGCAAACATTTGTAAACCTGAAATCAAACTGAAGTAGACACAGTAAAAAAAAAAAAAAAAAAAAAAAAAAAAAAAAAAAAAAAAAAAAAAGACATAAATTGAAGCAAATGTTAAGGTTAATCACAGTAGTTGTTTCTTAACTTCCTGCTCAAATTACGCATTGGAAGATTCTTTCTTTAAATGACCAATAGTTGAATATTTAGGTAGCACTATTCAGGTGACATAGCTCCTCACGAAGCATTAATTTATGGAGAACTTTTTCTCCCAGTGGCAGAAAACAGCTTTAAATACCCCCCTATGATTTGAAAGGACATTCGCTCATTTACTGAACTTGTCTTAAGACACTCCCAGTAAGTGCCAACATATATTGGACTATTTCTCCCTCTCCTATGCTTAGGTTTAGATGTATTTTTTTTCTACGTATTTTTGTCATAGAAAATGAGTTGGGGCCAAAACCAGTTTGGCTCGGTGGATAGAGGTCGGCCTGTGGACTGAAAGGCCCAGGTTCGATTCCGGTCAAGGGCATGTACCTTGGTTGTGGGCACATCCCCAGTAGGGGGCGTGCAGGAGGCAGCTGATCAGTGTTTCTCTCTCATTGTTTTTTCTAACTCTCTATCTCTCTCCTTTCCTCTCTCTAAAAAAATCAATAATAAAAAAAAATAAGCTGGGTGTTAGAATTCACTTTCATTTGACACCAAAAAAATTGGAACTGTAGTATATTTATCATTTCTTGCTAAAAATCGTCGATTCTATTTCCATCACATTTCTTAGCAATGACATCTCAGAAGGGCCAATCAAACGCCATTCGGATGCAGTCTTCACTGACAACTACACCCGCCTTCGGAAACAAATGGCTGTGAAGAAGTACTTGAACTCAATCCTGAATGGGAAGAGGAGGTAAAGAAACAGAAAACTTGCTAAAACGAAAACTCACGAATGACTTTTAGAATAGATACTACAGAGGGGAGCCTTCCCTGTCCCCCTATCTCAGTACCTATACTCTGAAGCAGTAGTTATCAACCTTGACCGCTATCAGACAACCCTGGACGCAGCCCTACCCAAACTCATTGCCAGGAAGTAGTGCCTTTACAGATACGGTTCTAGATTAATGGATTTCCTCGGAGCTCCATGGTTGATTCTATTGCGTCTCCGGGTTTAAAACTGATGACTATAGAGCCATCTGCTTTGTATCTGGAAGCAAGTGTTAACAAAAGTGCTGGCTTTTAACCGTGGAAAGCACAGTCCACTAGCCATTTGGTATCACATGGAACTCCCTGGCTGAGCATTTCACTCCCTTAGTTTACCAGTTTGCTCTGAGTGGTTCTGTCTTCTGACATTCAGCGAAGCCCAAGTCTGTCCGGGTGTGCAGATATTGGAGCACAATAAACAGGAAGTGGGGTGCACTCTTTTTATTCCAATTATTTTTGGATAGAAAGTGAGTATGAAGGATGACCCTGGCTGGGTGAGGTCATACAAGATGACTTCTTTGCCACCAGATTGTAATTGTGTAGGAATGATTTTAGATACTATATTTTCTGGCGTATAAGATGACTGGGCATATAAGACGACCCCAATTTTTCCAGTTAGATATAGAGTTTGGGATATACTCGCCCATTAAGATGACACCCTGCATATAAGACAATACCCGACTTCTGAGAAGATTTTCCTGGGTTAAAAAGTCATCTTATACACCAGAAAATACAGTATCTAAAATCATACTTTAAAATAAAATAGAAATCATTCACAGGTAAGAACTAAATGGAAAGATAATTATTTAGCTCCCAGAGCACGGAGAATAACACAGGTTACACAATATCATTTATTTAGATGCTTTCTTCTCTAAGAGCCTTAACACGCACCATTTTCTATTTCTGCCGTACAGCACCGAGGCAGAGTACCCTGACGTTTTTGAAGAGCTAGAAAAATAACGGAAAAGGTCTTCGAGGAAAGCTGGTGGGAATGTCCCAATGGTGCGTATATCTCTACATTCTTATCATATTTTCATGGCATCATCCAGCTATTTCAGGAGGTAAGAGACAGCCTACCTAGACTTGTTCACAGTGAGACCTCCTGTAAGAGTGACACTCCCACCGGAAGTGAACCATGGGCCAGTAATCAGCTTCCAATGATTCATGTAGGGTTTCGATTGCATAACGGAGGAAAATCACAGTTAGTGGACAGTTTTGTATCTTCTAGTGGACCCAGACCTATTCCTACCTTCTGTCAGGATTTCAAACAGCAAAGACTGACTCACACTAATGAGAATAGTTGGTGTTTTTATCAAGCAACCAGCCAGGCTCTTGTTATTAATGTAAGGTTTCATTCTGTGATTGACTGCTGGCATCTTCTTCAGTTTAAGTACAGGGAAATGCCCCCCAATTATAGCCAGGTTTGTTATTGTGAAAATGCAATGCACTTTGGGTCTAATTGTATGCTTGAAACATAGCAAGCTTCAGGCAGCAAAAGTCAAGTTCAGCTATTTTTATCTATGAAGTAAGTGTATTATGACTCCAGTAGTATCCACTGTAAGATAATTTTTGAGTAGAGAAAACACAAATAGGTTTTTTCTTTGTTATATAAGAAGCTTAACATAATTACTTTTATAGATACACAGATACAAAGCATATATTTTTCCTGAGTGCATTAATGCTTATATTAGCTCATGAAATGTATCTACAATTATTTGGCAAGTGCTTAAAGAAATTTTACATCATCAGCATTTGAGATTAACAACATTTTTCTCTAAAGACTATGGAGTAAATATTTTTGGTTTTGCGGTCTATATAGTTTCTTTCAGATCTATGTCTGCTGCTGTAACAGAAAATTGTTCACAAATAATATGTAAAATGAATGGGAGCAGCTGTGTTACAATAAAACTTTATTTCTAAATCACAAAGGTAGGCTAGACTCCAACCCTGAAGGGTCAAGGAGATTAAAGGAGACCCAAGATTAGAAAGAGTATAACTCATTGTCCAACTTCAGTCCTGGTTTTCCTGAGAGTCCTCAGTAGTGGACAAGGTGTCTGTCAAGACACCTGCACAATTGGTGACTTGTGTCTACTGATTACCCTTCACTTCTAAGGGACATACATGGTCAGGGGTGTGGCGCATGTTCATTTGTGGTCATAAATGGGTAGTTCAGAGAAATGGGTCCCTTTGTCCAAAAAAGGAAGGTATTTCCATGTGGCTTCTTGAAAAACTGTTTATAAGAAGAAGGCCTCTCCATTACATTATACAGCTCAGCAGACATTAAACATAGAAGAGGTCTATACACTGTGTCCTTTTTAAATTGTAATATTATCTATGAGATTACATCTTCCATTCCTTTTTTTAATGTGTAGTTTTGGACAAATTCTTTTCTCATAAGAAATCTTGTGGGTCAGCCATTTGAGAAAATTACAAATTATTAACTGACCAGAGAGCATCTTCCCATCCCTGTGCCATTTCTAACATGATCCTTTGTCACAGACTATTGATAAGGGGCAAAGAGAAATAGATGTTTATTGAATGAGAGGATAGGAGAATGAAATTAAGATGCTGTCAATGAAAAGTCTTTTATGCTTACATACTAATTCTTTCTCTTTCAGATTCTTGAAGAAAAACGATAGATAATGTAATTACATTTTGAGCTCTACCTAAGTAGTAATTCAAGAAAACATCTTCAATATTGAGACCAAATAAAATACTGTGTTGTGAACGTTGTGATTTATTTTAAGCTAATGTAATCACTGTGTTGTTTACATTGCAAATGTTATTTCAGAGCTCTTAAATTTGTCTTTAACTCCTGGGAATCCTGTAATTTCACATGCTGTGTACCCTTTCTAACACAAACATATCAAATGATAAGAAAATAGTAAGTGATTCCAATTATATTAGGCTTTATGAAAGGGTAGAAAATGAACAAAATTGATCTGTTTATTTATAGAGCTTCCTTAACTATTCACATAGTACATCAGATAATGTGTTTCCAAATTTGAACGGTAAGCAGATAGAATGCTGTGCTAAGTAAACCTCACAATGGCTAAGAGATTGCCAACCAAGTTAAAAAAAGTCATTCTTCAAAATGGATCTTTTTAAAAATGTAATGCATTTTCATATTTTAGGCAATCTTTATGTAAAACTGGATTAAAATCTCATAAATTTGGATCTCTAATGCTGAAGGCTCTCTTCCGATCTATCGAGTCAATGAAGGAGAATGACCTCTACTTCTAACTTGGGACCTTGCCTTTAACGTTGTGTAAAGTACGTGTAAAATGTAAGTTTGTTTTCCAGTGCCAAGTACCTTTTCTCCAAAAGCTTTCAAAGAATGTTTTGGTCATACCAGCTTCTGCCAGTGAAAGTACATTTGGAGATGCAACTATTTTTCCAAAATGATTGTAAGAAATTAAACATAGAAAATAAAAGTGTCTGATTATCATTACAGTTTCTGTTGTTTTGTGTCTTTAAATGATACGATAGTATTAGCTCATTCTAGCACTAACATGCCAGCCGCTAGATCGTTTTTGTGATGTTAGAGGTAGAATTATGTCTGACTCTGTGTGAGATATGAAAGAGAAAAGCCTAGATGTTCCCAAGGTAAATCACCTGGATTGAATTAAATGAGATGGAAAAGATGGGAGGAGTGAGGTTCCAGAGCAAAAGGAGTTCAGATTTAGACATTTTAAAGATATATGTTAGGAGTTCTGAGGAGATGTTGGGCTGGAATAAACTGATAGTAGACTTCATTATATAAAAAAGATTTAAAGGCATAGGACATGAGATCATCAAGGACCAAATCTACACTAATACAAGAGAAATATGCAAATTGACTGTATCATTGTGACACTCACCAGCCAATGAGGCGTGAGTATGCAAATCAACCCAACAAAGATGGGAGGTTAATTTGCATACACAGTCACCAAGCAGCTGGGCATGGGATGCAGGCGTTCTATGCCACCCCAGCCACTCAGGGCCTCTGGGCAGCATGGGAAGGTGGAAAGGCGGCTCTGTCTGGAGTGAAGGTGGTGTCAGCAGCCAGAGGAAGGAAGGCCCATCCTTGCACAAATCATGGCGCATCGGGCCTCTAGTGTAACTATAAAAGAATCTCAACACAGGATCCATAGTGTGTTCATTTACTAGAACTGTAATGACAACATTCCAAACTCAGGGATTGAACAACAGGAAATGCACTCAGTTCTGGAGATAGAAGTCTGAGTTCAGGGGGTTTGCAGGGTTTTGGTTCTTTCTGAGGACCGTTAGGGACAGTCTAATCTCTCTGATTTCTGATCGCTTCCCAGTCATCTTTGGCTTGTAGAGGAATCACCTTGATTTATTTTGTTGACATTCACATGGTTGTGTTTGTATATGTGTGTATGTGTGTATGTGTGTATCTGTGACCCCAATTTTTCCTTTTTAGAAAGACACTAACCATATTAGATTAAGGCCCATGTTAATAACTTCATTTTAATGTTTTTACTTCTATAAGACTCTATCTCTAAATAAGGTCACATTTTGAGGTACTGAGAGTTAAGACTATAACATATGGATTGGGGGGGGGGACACAATTCAACTCACAACACTGAGACACTCCAACATTAATAATATGGCAGGTTGAAGAACAAATGGAGTAAAAAGGAATGAAAGAAGCAGCTAGTGAGACAGCAAAAAAAAAAATAGGGAAGTGTGTAATTCTTTCAAGGAAGAAGGCATCATTAAGAGGTTTATAGCTGCTGCTATGTAAAATAACGTTTATTTATTGGTTTCTTCAACTAGTATTTATTAGGAACCTGCTATGTGCTTAGCACTGTCCCCAGTTCTGATGATATAATAGTGAACCAAATATACAGAAACTCCTAATCCCAGAGAGCTTATATTCTACCGAGGGAAACAGATGATAAAAAAAAACTAGTTAAGGAAAATACATGTTGTGTTAGAAAGGGATAATTGTTAAGAAGGGAAATTAATGCAGGGAAAGAGGATATTAAGTGTTGAAATGAAAGGTTGAAGGTCTAGATGAGGTTCCTGGAGAAGACCTCACAAGAAAATGAATTTGCTGAAAGCCCAGAAAGAAATCAGCTGTGAGTCTCTATGTAAACATCACTCTAGACAGAAGAATTTCCAGATGTAAAAGCTGTTAGTTTGGGGCTTACCTCATGCTTTTAAGGAGCAGAGAAGAGGACAATTTAGCTGACGTGCAAAGAATGATGAAGATACAATCTAAGAGAGAGAGCCAGAGAGGTCATGAAGAATTAGGCCACCTAGATCATCGGGGGTCCCATTCTGCCTGGCTCTCCTTAGTACTCAAATCTTCCCTCTCTCTTGGCTTTCAAAAATCTAGTTCTGAGACCCAGCCGCTCCTGAGTGTTCTACCCACGCTTTCCCAGATCTGAGTTTTGTTTTTCCTTATCTTATCTGTGAAGATGGCCTTTGCCCCTGTAGAGCCTGAGAAAGAAGATACAGGACAAGAGGGCTTAACTGGGCTCAAATTATAAACAACAAAAAGCCCATTGGTGTGGCTCAGTGGTTTAGCTTGGACCTATGAACCGGGAGATCATGACTGGATTCCCCATCAGGGCACATGCCCTGGTTGTGGGCTGGATCCCCAGTGTGGTGCATGCAGGAGGTAGCGGATTGATGATTATCTCTCATCATTGATGTTCCTATCTCTCTCTCACTTCCTCTTTGAAATCGGAAAGAATATATATTTTAAAAACTGCACAAAACAAAACAGGCACACACAGAAACAGACTCTAGCAGCCATTTCTACACAGGGGCCTGCACTTCAGGGAAAAGCCTGCGCTGAATAACCTGCCTCAGCACGGAACTGCCCTGTGCCCCAGCCATCTGAGCCAGACCTCACAAAGGGTTCCTGAAATTCTATTCCTCTGTCCAATAGAGCACAGCTTTAGGCACCTCAGCATCTTCACTGACCAATCAGAGTGGTTCCATTCCAGCCAATCAGGACACTGCCTTTTGGACCAATCAAACTGTGCATATTTGGAGTTTTCATTGGCATGAGGAACCCGAGGAGGGGACTTCTGGTCATATAAGCCCCCTTCCCTCTGAATGAGGGAGCGCATTTGCCCTTCCCACCAAGGACTGAAGGTTGCACTGCCCAGGCTAACGTGAAACACTGAAAATGGAACACGGAAGATGTCTTGCAGGAACAACAGTTCAGAGCAGAGCAGAGCTGTTTAGAGAGCGGGCTTGCCCAGGCCTCACTTTCAGAGCCCCGCTGTATCCCATTTGAGCTGTTTGCATGGAATACACGTCTTTCTTCACTGCCCCCCAAACTGTGGATTCCTTTTGGCACTGAGTTGGCACCAAAAAGGACCTGTTGGAACCCCTCTTTTTCCCTCTGTATCTCTGCTCTGTCTCTGAAAGGATCTCTGTCTGGAATTGGACAGAATTTGCCAAGGGTCAAAAAGACTGCATTTGGCTAGGGTCTCATTCTCTGCTACTTCCCTCCCACCTGATAGCCTACTTCCCAGTCTTCCCTCTCTCCAATGGTCCTCTCTTTGCTCCCTGAGTGCATTTTAAACAGATTTTATTTTTTTTTTGGTTGGAGGAGTTGGATTTGCCATAAAAATGTATACCATTTAACAGATCATTGTGTCTAAAAGAATACAAATGGTCTTTTTTAGCAATAATTTTTGAAATGGCAATCTAAAGATGCTGCCTCTTGATTCACAAATGACTTAAATTAGAAAGGCGTTAGTGTAATGTATTAGACAGCGTTCATCTCAGTGCTTTGGTCTCTGAGTGGAGTACTCTCTGTGGCTTTGACATTCTAAGTCAGGAAAAAAAGAAACTTTCCATTTTCACTGGGCTTGCATTTATATAAATTAATATCTAATGCACACTTACCAACGCAACATCATTTTCAATTTTATTTTAAGGCACCCACAGTACAATAGCTATTAGCAAAAGAACGTAATTTTTTGTTTACCATGTAAAAAAAAAACTGTGCATTGCTATCAATATTAACATTTGCTACCTTAATATTAAACTAACACACACACACCACACAGTTTCTGGTTTTCAGAGACAGAGTCCATTCTATGGGCTTTCTTGAATAAAGAAAGTAAAAATTCTCTAATAATGCCTGTGAATAACTGAGAACCCTTGAAGATGAACATTTGATTTTAGAAAAATGCTCTCCCGCTGAGGCTGGTTTGGCTCAGTGGATAGAGCTTCAGCTTGTGGACTGAAAGGTCCCAGGTTCGATTCCAATCAAAGGCATGTACCTTGGTTGTGGCACATCCCCAGTGGAGGGGCGTGCAGGAGGCAGCTGATTGATATCTTTCTCTCATTGATGTTTCTCTCTATCCCTCTCCCTTCCTCTGTAAAAAAATCAATAAAATATATATATTTTTAGAAAAATGCTCTCCTTGCTTTATCTGCCTTTTTTTCTCAGTGCTCCACACTGTGGTTTACTGACAGCAGCTGCCATTGTCTGAGGAGAGAGGGGAACAGGCACCTTGAAAGCATCTGCCTGTCACTGTCCGTCCACAGCTTTCTCTCCCGACGATTGGAAACATCCACTCGGCCCTTCTCTTTTGCTTCGTGTAATTGCAGGTCTCCCGCAAGACGTGTCTCCTTTCATACTTTAACCTTCCTCATTCCCCCACACAATGTGTCTTTCTGTGTCTCTTCCCTGGAAACTCGCCTTGGCTTCCTGATGCTGCTTCTCTCTCTCTGGCTCTTCTGTTTGCTGGAGTGTGGCTTCCCGCACTGGGGCCTCTGGCTCTGCTGCTTGTCCTCCCCACACGATAACCTCACTTGTTCCAGGGACGGAAAGTGTATGTAAGTCTCCCAAGATTTCCTTTTGTCTCTTAGATGTTCTTTCCATGAGGCCTTGCTAAGTAATATATTCTAATTTACATTCTATATATATTTTGGGTTAAAATACCTAGACTACAAAGATACTGTCTCCTTACCTGGATACAGATAAAGAAATGAAGCCTCGGTCTATGACCATGAAAATGAAATATCAAAAAAGAACTGAGACCAGAACCTATTACAGAACCACAGTGACCTTCACAGCACACCCGTGGAGCACATGGGCTAAAGTTACTTAGTGCCCACTTATTTGTGCCTGCTTGTGGTTTGGAGGTACCACGAAAAAGAACAGAGACCAGCTTGCCCCACTGAATCAAGGGGTCACGAGGACATCAGCCTCGCTGCCTAGAATGTTCAAGAATAACTCGCTCAGGACACTGAATGAATCCTTAGACATGGTCCTGCACACCGGCATCCACAGGCAGGCCCGGATGCAAGGCTGACTATCCCAGGAGTCAGACACTGAGGGTATCCGAGCAGCAGCCTGCTTGTACCAGGGGTCCTTCCCCAGGGCCGGGCTGTAGCTGAGGACCTGGCGGAGCCAGGGCTGGCACATGGTCTCTGGTGGCATTGACGTCTGCTCGCATTGGGCCAGGACCTCTGGTCTCAAGAGCCCGCCTCAGCCTTGGTCAACAATTCATTCCTATTCCTGTGCCAAACTGCATAGACTGGTGCTTGCTGTTTCCAATGTGGCTCAACTCAGGGGCAGAAATAGTTCTTCCTGCCTCCAGTTTGACTAAAACACAGTGAATATGGACTCTCAGCACTTAGGTTTTCCTGAAACATAGTAGTAGCTACATGGGTTCACACAGGTGATTCTCTCTAGTCCAGTGGTTCTCAACTTTCCTAATGCCACATCCCTTTTATGCAGTTCCTCATGTTGTGGTGACACCCAACCATAAAATTATTTTCATCAACGAAAATAAATTTATGGTTGGGGGTAACCACCACATGAGGAACTGCATTGGCGAAAATAATGTTATGGTTGGGGGTCACCACCACATGAGGAGCTGCATGAAAGGGACGTGGCATTAGGAAGGGTGAGAACCACTGCTCTAGCCCATGCATAATTTCCCACATCTTTTACAAAAAGCCATTTCTCACTTCTCATGCCAGAAAGGCTCGCAAGGCAATCACAAACTGGAATTTGGCGGAAAAGAAAATGATCTGCAAATTGGTTCGTGTGTGACATGTGTAATTCAGCCCAGATGAAAAAGACTCCGATCTCAAATGCTGACCATGATTCAGACCTCAGAAAATGATTTGGGAATTTGGGATGAGTCCACATGAATTCCTCCTGCTCTATTTCATTTTAATGAACTCAATGCAGTTCATAATTTTTTTACCAGAGCTAAAATTAAAATAAAGAAACTTAATAGAAAATATGTGGTAAGTAGAACATGAAAACTACTTAAAGACATGCTTTGGTATAGTAAAATCCCAGTGTTCTCATCAGTAGCACAGTACCTATGCCCTTCCAAATTCCCAATCCCCTATTCCAATAAGATAAAGCAGGAATTAGTTAACTTTGTTATCCTTAAGTTTAGAGTTGCACTTCTATTGATATTATTTATTTACTTATTTGTTTGTTTATTTATTTAAATTTATCTTTATTATTGAAAATATTACATATTTCATATTTGGGAGACTCTTCTCTGTCCATTGAATACAATCTATTTAATGTCCTATTAAATGCCACCTATAGGAGCCCAGAGCTATCCAGTTCCTGCCCAATACTTCTGCCTTCCTTTTTTGTTATGAGGTACCCCCCTCTTCCCAGCCTCATTGCTCCTGTCATGGTTTTCGCTTCTGTTGCATCAACTGAGTCCCTATATGTAGTTTCCAAACAGAAAATCCTAACCAAGATAGTCTTAGGATGTTTTAAACTCTCTGGGTCGCTAGGTATTATTTGTAGATTCTTGCTTCCAGTATTTTCATGAAAACCCTGGGAAATACCTCATGGGTGTTCACCAGTCAGCCCTCTTAACTTTGGAGCGGTGCTTTGGGCATGATGGAGCCACAGAAATGTGGCCACTGTCCGCTGAAGCTAAGCTGACCTCTGCTGCTCACTCAGCCCTTCACGTGACAAAACTGTCTCTATTTCCTGGGACCTTCGGGTACTGAAGTCTTGCTGTCTTCTTTGCCAACAGGCAAGAAAGTCTTTCTTGCTAGCTCTGTCCAGCTGTGTGGGTTTAAGAGTTGTCACCTCGCTGAAACCGGTTTGGCTCAGTGGATAGAGCGGCAGCCTGTGGACTGAAAGGTCACAGGTTCGATTCCAGTCAAGAGCATGTACCTTGGTTGCGGGCACATCCCCAGTAGGAGGTGTGCAAGAGGCAGCTGATTGATGTCTCTCTCTCATCGATGTTTCTAACTCTCTGTCTCTCTCCCTTCCTCTCTGTAAAAAATCAATAAAATACATTTTTTTAAAAAAGAGAGAGATATGCTGAAATACAAGAGTACTTTCTATTTTCACTTGAACTTCTTACCTGGAGGACCAGGACAGAACCCCGGGGGAGCTGGGCCTTGGGAAGATAATCATGAAATAAAACCTTTTTTGTAAGATTGCGCTTTGGTGGCAATGACTAAACTGCTCTTTGTGAGCGGGACATACGTCCTTTGATTCTGCACGGAGCGGTTTTGAAATGGCTCCACAGAAACCAGCACCTGTTCACCTAAATTATGCAATGGAGTCCCATTGAAGCTTTGCCTCCATGTCTAAAATATTTAACAGTTAGAAGGTCAAGCAGGAAGCACTTATGAATTACATGATTGTGTTTGTAATCTCCCTTCTATTATACTGAATAAAGACATATTCTCCCAGTCTTCAGGGGTGCCAGTTTCTGAGCCTTCTAGAACATTCGCATTTTCTATCTAAATTGCCTCATATATTCTGATGATCATCCATTTCTATTTGCTTCTTTTAAAAATACAGTTATCAATTCTGGTTACCTTCCTAGTTTTTGTTCAACACAAGAAAACAATCTATTCTATGGATGTGTTAAGCACACACAAATAATTATAAAATATACAGTGTTTTCAATTTTTAAAAATGTAATGTCTTTTGCCCAGCTGGTGTGGCTCAGTGGTTGAACATCAACCTATAAACCAAGAGGTTACAGTCCGATTCCCCGTTGGGGTACATGCTTGGATTGTGGGCTTTATCCCCAAAGTGGGGCATGCAGGAGACAGCCAATCAATTACTCTCTCTTATCATTGATTTCTCTCTCTCTCTCTGAAATTAATAAAAAAATATTTTTTAAAAATGTAATGTCTTTTGCTCTTTTATCTTTCACAGTTTACCTGACGGAGAATAGTGAATAGATTCCCCTGTCTGTTGATCAATGTTTTAACGTTGCATGATATTTATTGATCTTTATCAACATGGAATTTCTATTATTCATATTTTTCTGTTGAATTTAAATTTTCAATTTATTTCTATTTCACCCAATTCTTTTGGTTTATAATAAGTAAAGTATGTATTATAAGACTAAAAGAAATATCCTATTAGTAGTCACATGCCAAAGGTTCTTTGTTAACTCCACTCATTACTGAGTGTATTACATTTTAACACCTTAGTTCAACATATGACTCAAACTGCGAGAGAAACAAATATTACCCAATTCTTATACTTCAAACACCAAGAAATAGAGTGGGATAAACAAAGTATCACATGTAAAATGGTCAATATGCATAGTGAAATGCACCAATTTAAACATTGTATGAAGAAAGGACAGAGGAGTGAAAGCTGGGGAAAATCCCTGGAGCATGGCATCATGGGATCTGTAGTGATTACTGAACTGGTGCAGGTGATCTGGGTGGTCCTCATAGCATCGCTATAGATTCCAACCTCAGGCTACTCTGTGAGGGGCTGGCTGCTTGCCTCACAGCTGCATCCTTTGCCTGAGAATTGCCAGGGCTGAATGGGTGCTGCCTGGTCTAACCGGTCATTCATTATCCCTCCTCTCAGAGGAGAGTCAAAGGTCAATAACGGATGGATCCAAGAAGACAAAAGGCCAGCTCCTTTGTGTTAAGATTGAACCAGCTCAGACATCATTTCTGCTCTAAAGCCATACCCTCTCGCCCTAACTGATTTGGCTCAGTGGATAGAGCGTCAGCCTGTGACTGAAAGATCCCAGGTTCGATTCCAGTCAAGGGCACATACCTTGGTTGTGGGCACATCCCCAGTGGGGAGTGTACAGGAGGCAGCTGATGGATGGTTCTCTCTCATCGATGTTTCTAACTCTCTATCCCTCTCCCTTCCTCTCTGTAAAAAATCAATAAAACATATTTTTAAAATCATACACTCTTTTTATTGATCCTTTTCCTAGCCAGGACCCAGTATTGTCATCTACCTCCCAGCCTCTGTGGTTCCTTTTTCAGGGTTCTTTTATCCATCAGCCAACTCTCTCTATTACGTCTGGCAGAAAAACGACTTCTTTTCGATGATGATAAAAGAGACTCATTAAAATACCATCTCCTATGTATCTAGATAAGACAATTTCTTGCAAGCTTGCCTGTAAGAATGCTCTAGGGCAAACTGTGTGCTGACAACCCGCTTACAGAATAGTTATGGACTGAGGGGAAATAATACAAGTATGTAAGGAGTCATTTTCTCTCCGTGAGGCAGAGTCATAATTGAAAATAGGCTTGGAAAATATTGGTTATTACATCGAGTACAGAATAAATTCTGTATATATGCACTTTGCGAGAGATGGGTAGTAAGATATTTTACCTTTTAACTAATCCTTCATCTATAATTACTATTCGCTATATATTGTTGAATCCAAATGGGAGAAACAGTCATACATCGCATCAGGTAATGTGAGGAAATGGCTCTTAACTAAGAATCTATTTACTCATAAATGAAAAGAAATGAGAAAATTCTATGCTCACCATCTGATTCTAAAAATCTCTAATGTTATCCAGAGGGTTGATCCTTGTATAAGAAGCAAGGGGGGTAAAGAGGTTTACTGGTGACATTTTGACCACTTTATCATTCTTTTCAATAGATTTTTATTGATTTATGAGAGGAAGGAAGAGAGAGAAAGAGACAGAAACATCAATGATGAGAGCAAATCATTGTTCGGTTGCCTCCTGCATGCTTCACACTGGGGATTGAGCCTGCCACCTCAGCATGTGCCCCAACTGGGAATCTAACTGTGACCTCCTGGCTCATAGAGAGATGCTCAGCCACTAAGTCATGCCAGCTGGGTGGCATAAGAATTATTTTAAGGGAAGTAACATTCTCTGTAGATGCAAATGCCCAAAGCAGCAGTTTTCATAACAGTGTGGACCTCCGAGACCCAGCTATTATTAGGAGGCAAGGCCATGTGAGAAAGGGCCAAATTGTTTAGAGCAGAGTGACTTTTTGATGCTTTGAGAGAGGAAGAAAATGAGAATTTTTTTTAAAAAAGCAGGAGGGAGAGAAAAAAGTCATTTATCTGAGCACTATTTGGAGAGCAACAAGCAGAGCACAAATACAGAGTTGGGGCAATTAAAGGACTTTTAAGAACAGAAATGACTATATATATATATATATATATATATGTGTGTGTGTGTGTGTGTGTGTGTGTGTGTGTGTGTGTGTGTGTATTGAAGCTGTGTCATAATGCTGACCATCCCTCCATCCTCACAACCAAATATTATAGTGTCTATTCTGTGTCCAAAGGTACAGAGAACAGTTTGGATAAAGGAGTCATAGATAGCAGTATCAAGATAAATTTCATGTGTGAATTAATGTGTTGTCCATAGACAAAGCTTGGCCCTAGCCAGTTTGGATCAATGGATAGAGCACTGGCCTGTGGACCAAAGAGTCCTGGGTTTGATTTTGGTTAAGGACACCTACCTTGTTTGCAGGTTCCTCCCCAGCCCAGGCCTTGGTCAGGGCTCATGCAGGAGGCAACCAATCTAAGTATTTCTCTCGAAGTATCTTTCTCTCTCTCTCCCACTCTCCCTAAATATCAATGCAAAAATATCTCCACGTGAGGATTAACACAACAAAATAGAAATAAATAAACATTGATAACGATTGTGAGATAATGAGATGACTCATAATTTGAATGAATTTGACCGGTGCTGGAGATTGAAGCTCAAGGTGTATGCATATTTTACGTGTTGTCATCTAGTAGAATTCATAGAAATTTTACAGAAGATTCGGACTTTAAAGAGGCAGCCTCTGGGTTGGAGGAAATGTCAAGGCAACCTTACCTGTATTTCAAAGATTAGGGGGTCATCCACTGATGTCGCATTAAGTGAATACTCACAATGAACAATAGAGGGGGAACTGTGTTTAATTAAGAAACAATAATATGCAAATTTGGTCAATGTGCCGGCTCATTTTTATTCATTTAACTAATGACTACAGTAGATATACAATGACGAAAGTTGGCATTTTGGTATTCCTATTCTACCATTGGATCCTATTAGGAACTGTTTGACATTGAAACTGGGACTCAAAGCTATCAGACACTGAAATTGGGACTCAAACATTTTTCTTTTACTTCTTGTGGGTTTATTTCTAGCCCACAGGGGCAAGATGTTTTTAAAGACAAGAATCAGGGGGTGGAGGGAAGCAGACGCAGAGGCAAAGAAGCAGTGAACAGACTGTCCGGCTACAGCGGGAAGGCAGGGGAGGTTGGGGGGGAGGGGCCTGTAGGAGATCAACTGAAGGACTTGTATGCATGTGTGTGTGGGCATAGCCAGTGGATACAGGGCAATGGGGGGTAGGGAGAGAGATGGGTGAGGGCATGTACTCGAGGGTGAGGAGGGCAATAGGGAAAAAATAAAAATAAAATAAATTTAAAAACACAATAGCCTTCATAGCCCCCAAATCACCCTCACTGCTTTCAACACTAACATCCTTCTACTAAAAAAATGAAGAGCATTTTCTTTATAATGGTGCAGACTTCTCAAACAGAAAAGTATCATTCAATCTAAGTGCCTGTGGACAGATGACTGGATGAAGAAATTAGAGTAGACAGAGCTAATGAAATATTGTCCAGCCTTGTGAGAGAAGGAGATGCAGTCATTTGCAGCAACATGGATAAACCTGGCAAACATCATGCTGAGTGAAATAAGCCAGATACAGAAAGAAGAACAAACTATATGATCTCACTTATATGTGGAACCTAAAAGACGGAACACGTAGATGCAGAGAGGAATGCAGCATTGTGGTAGAAACTTCATAAGCCGATTGCAAGGATATATTTATAGTAGCATTATATCTTACTTAAGGATTATTTTTTTTAAAGTTAGCAAATAAATATAATATTAAGTCAAAATTAATCTCAAAAACATTTTCTAAAGTTGCTCATAAGGTCCAATATAGATTTATCAATGTACAGTATTTACCATAACATAGAAAACATGTTAAATATATTCTATGATTTTTTAATTGCTTAAAAGAGAGAGAACAAATGTAATTGAAATTGTGTCAATTAAATTCTCAAGAATACTGCAGATGTATTTTTTAAATTAATATGGTGTTGTTTTTTGGTCAAAAAATCCTGGAATAATGAATGAGTTGGAAAAAAAGGACAAGTAGTAATTATCTCAATCAATTATAGAAAAGCGAAAGTGCTCTGATTTGAGAAGGAGGACTTTTAGGTGCAATTACTTTAGTAAAGTTGTATGAAAAATATTAAGCCATATTTTACTTCAATTTTATTTTTTTAATTCAGATTTTCTGATCTAACACAATGAAGTTTCTGCTATTTGAGGCTTCTCCCACAGATTCTGTGGGTAACGTGTTAAATTAACCATTTTAAATTCTCTATCCCTGTCTCAAATGTCAGTGAACTAACTAATTTGGCAGAATCTGGCTTCTTTCACAGATGAATGCGATTTCCTAACGGCAGCTAAGTCACAAGCACAGACCATAAGCCGAACCCTTTGTCTCTCCTTCAGTTCATAGTGGAAAACGAAGGCAGAAACATTTGATAATCTCAAAATAGAGAATTTCTGTGGTTCTACAAAATACTAATAAAGTTTTAATTTACATCATCTTTTGGTCTTTGACCTTAAAAATGCATTCTCTGTTAGTAAAAGTTGGCATATGTTATTTTTTTGCTAAATAATAAATATTTTTAAGAATTCCTAGTAGGCCCTAACCGGTATGGCTCAGTGAATAGGGTGTCAGTTGGAGGACTGAAAGGTCCCATGTTCAATTCCAGTCAAGGGCACATACCTTGGTTGCAGGCACATCCCCAGTAGGGGGTGTGCAGGAGGCAGCTGATCAATGTTTCTCTCTCATCGATGTTTTTAATTCTCTATCCCTCTTCCTTTCTCTCTGTAAAAAATCAATAAAATATATTTAAAGAAAAAGAATTCCTAGCAGGTTTCCAAGAGTAAAGGTAGGCATGAGAGCAATGAAGACTCGCTAATGCTGTGAACACATACCAGCCATTGAGGGCAAACCGCACCTCCAAGATGGTTGGAAGTGAACCACATTCAAAGATAGGATGGTAGCTGGAGTGGATGTGCAGTGTAGGGAGGGTTTCTGAGCTTTCATTTCTGCTTTTCATCTGACTTTCTAGAGATGTCTGTTGAGCTAGCGAAGAACTGAATTCTTGCTGCAGACCCTGGGCCCTGTTTCATAAGTAAGTATCCTTAAAAGAGACAATGCATTTTCCGATTTCTATTCAGAATTAGACATTTTCAGGGAGACACAGGACATTTCCTGTGAACTTTCTGAGATGATCGATTGCATTTGTTGGTATCAATAGTCTTGTTTCTCCTTGATTTGTCTTTTAGGTCTTATTGTGGGAAGCATGTTGCCTTGTGGGAAATGCTGAGTTCACAGTTCATTCATCATTCCTCGGCCCAGAGAACCACTTCGCTGAGATCTTCTCATAGTTTTTAACTTGGGTCCTACTGGAGGGTAGTGTCTATTCAATCCAAAGGAGGTCCATATATGATTTCTTGCACCAAACATTGTTATCCCCTAACAAGGACTTATTTCTTGGTAAGAAAAACATTATTTCTTCAAATAATGTTTGCCCTTCTAACAACTTTTACTCTTGTCTAAGAAGTATAATGGCATAAGTCAGAGATGCAGACTTTGTAGATGCAGACTTTGTAGATGCCATATTGGAAAAAAAAAAAACACCTCTCAAGATAAAGGGCATTATTTGGTCTCTGGCCTAGATGACTCAGAAATGACAGAAATCTGATATCTATATTTCTTCAGGTCTCTAGGGGACTCAGAAAGGACAAGCATTTATATGTATCACTCACTCTGGGCTTATGGGTTTTAGGGAGCTTTCTTTTCTATGCATCATTCCTCAAACCGAACATGAAACTAACCTGACACCCCATCCATGCCACCTCCTCAGACCAGCATCTTGGGGTATAAACCTAAGTGAAAAATCCGAACAGAACACAAGCGAACTGTAGAGTGTGTCCCTGATTTCCTAGGGTGATTTGACAAATTATGTTAACAAATGTGGTTTAAACAAGAACACATGGTATATATTTTTCTGTCTTAAGAATGGAGGAGAGAAATGTGAAATACATTCATTGGAGACACATCATGGTCTCTATGAGGAGTTCAGCTTTGCCCATCAAGGTAGGCACATGCTCCCTAGTGTGCAGAGATGTACTGGCCCCATCCTGCTCCTTCGGGAAGAGAACCCTCCTCCCCTCAGGCCAGAGGAGACTTTTACTCAGGAGGTGCTGTCTGTGCGGTTTAATTTAACTAGCGGTCCCCAAGTGGTAGCCTAAACCACACACTCAAAGCCACACACCTTTAAACCTGAAAGATGTCTTTGTTTTTATTTTTTTTATTATCATTATTATTTTAAATATTTTATTGATTTTTCACAGAGAGGAAAAGAGAGGCATAGAAAGTTAGAAATATCGATGAGAGAGAGACATCGATCAGCCGCCTCCTGCACGCCCCCCACTGGGGATGTGCCCACAATCAAGGTACATGCCCTTGACCAGAATCAAACCTGGAACCTTTCAGTCCGCAGGCTGACACTCTATCCACTGAGCCAAACCGGTTTGGGTGATGTTTTTGTTTTTACTCTGTGCTTGGTCTACATCTGTTTAATCCCTAATGAAAACCAATTTATCATCTTACTCTCTCAAATGGTCACATGAGGATCTTAGAAAATTAACAACATTTTTCGTTTGATATCATACGTTGAAATATATGCATTTCCATAAAGGATGTTGTCTCTTTTCACTTGCACTTACTCAAAGATACACTTGAAATATGAGTAATATGTAATATTCTGCATTCTGTTTTTCTCTTCTATTTCTCTGCCATTTCTGCAATTAGATTGTCTTTCGAGGGGCTGCTGTGTTTACTCCGCTGTATAATCGCTACAGCCTTTATTCTTGGTCCTTTTTCTGGACACTTGCAGATAGACAAATATGTTTGTGGATAAATAATAAAACGGTATCTATTGAAGACTGTGGTTTTCCATGCTTTACATTGCCAAGCTCTGCAAATTGTGTGTGTGTGTGTGTGTGTGTGTGTGTGTGTGTGGTCTGAGATAGACAATAGCACCTTGAACTTCATAATGACCCCTTTGCCTCTTCCCCACTGGAGTTCTAAGCTTAATCCTTAGCACAGAAGAAATTCTTACTTTATAGCTATTTTATACATTTATTTTTTTTTTATTTTTTTTAAATATATTTTATTGATTTTTTACAGAGAGGGAGGGAGAGAGATAGAAAGTCAGAAACATCAATGAGAGAGAGACATTGATCAGCTGCCTCCTGCACACCCCGCAGTGGAGATGTGTCCACAAGCAAGGTACATGCCCCCGACCGGAATCGAACCTGGGACCTTTCAGTCCACAGGCCGACGCTCTATCCACTGAGCCAAACCGGTCTTGGCTATTTTATACATTTCCATGTGTTTTGAGAAACAATAAAATGTGGTAATGTAAATAAAGAAATACGGAAACGGATAACTGGTGGTGTCAGACTTATGAACAGGTGTGATAAGGCTTTGCTCCCCAAATACCCTCCCCCTCATTACAGCGATCTCATTAAAGAGTTGTTTGGGAAATTAAAGCATGTCTCCATGTAGCAGTGCTACCATCTCTCTGGCTGTCATGTTCTGTGCAAAAACAACAATGCCTGTTTAATTATGCTGTTAGCAAAAATAGTGGAAAATCTCAAAGAGAGAGGCAATCACTGATATAGTAAGGACAGTGAAAAAATCCTTTAAAAAACTCAGACTCCTTTGTAAGCAATTTACCTTCCTCCCTCCTTCATGGCTCTACCTTCTCTCCTCTCTTCTCTGAACACATTTAATTATTTATTTATTTATTAAATATATTTTATTGAGTTTCACAAAGAGGAAGGGAGAGGGATAGAGAGATAGAAACATCAACCAGCCACCTCCTGCATGCCCCCTACTGGGGATGTGCCCGCAACCAAGGTACATGCCCTTGACTGGAATCAAACCTAGGACCTTTCAGTCCACAGGCCAACACTCTATCCACCGAGCGGAACCGGTTTCAGCTTGAACACATTTATTCTTCTAGTTTTTTTAAGAATTGCTTTTGCCCCTTCATACCAACAAAACTGCTCCTGCTCCACTTGACCATGGACAGCCCCAAAGTGAAATGCAATCCGAATCCTTCCGTGAAAATCCGTCTTCCTCTGACTTGACCACACTTAGCATAAGACACTGACTAATCTCACACACTCTCTCCAACCTCCTCTCTCATTGAAATCTGGGACACCGCTCTCCAATGTCCACTTCATACCTCTAAAATTGTTAGTGCTTAGTCTTTTTTGAGTCTTTACTTTTGAATTTCAGCCAATTGGGGCAGAAACAATATCTAATCAGCCACAATATAACCTATAATATATACAGAACATTTTCTAACAAAATAGGTGTCTACTGTTCTTTAAATACATGGCTTTTATTGTTGTTGTGTTGTGAATCCTCACCTGAGGATATTTTTGCATTGACTTTTAGAGAGAGTGGGAGAGAGAGGGAAGCCAGAGAGAAACATCGATGTGAGAGAAACACATCAATTGGTTGCCTCCTGCGTGCGCCCTGACCAGGGCCCAGTCCCGGGAGGAGCCTGCAACCAAGGTGTGTGCTCTTGACTGAAATCAAACTTGGGATCCTTTGGTTCATAGGCTCACGCTCTATCCACTGAGCCAAACCAGCTGGGGCTAAATATATGGGATTTTTTAAAAAATGGTTTGATATTAGGAATGAAAAAGATAACACTATTTAGGCCATTCATGCCACTACGATTGAAGTCTTTTTAATTCCTCCATATGCTTTTTCCTTATTTTCTTAGAATACTTTAAAAAAATCTAGCTGAGGCTGGTTTGGCTCATGGATAGAGCGTAGGCCTGGGTCCCAGATTCGATTCTGTTCAAGGGCATGTACATTGGTTGCAGGCACATCCCCAGTAGGGGGCGTGCAGGAGGCAGCTGATCGATATCTCTCATCCATGTTTCTGGCTCTCTGTCCCTTTCCCTTCCTCTCTGTGAAAAAACAATAAAATATATTTTAAAAAATGTTTATATCCTTCAACCTAATAATTCTTCTTCCTTGTACTTAGTCTAAATAAATAATCTGATATATTAAAAAATATATATATACATTGTGTTGCTCTCACTGCCTTCCTTTTCTAGATAAGCCCCAAATTGCTTAGCCAGTTTGGTAAACAGTGCCTGGCTCACAATGACGGAGATAATGATGTTTGTCCCTGGAGCCACTGAGTCACTCTGAAGGATCATGTCTCAAGGAACATTAGAATCTGAAAATCTTCCGAGTGGAAGGAACTGGAGAGGTCATCTACTCTGGAATTTCCCTAACACGGTCATTCTTTCCTGATGGATGCCTCTCCGCTCTGTAACAGAGCACAGCTCTGAAACTCTGCTGCCTTTAGATACTGGTGCGTTTATATCATGTCCTGTCTTGCCACCAGATGTCATATAGAAAATACATGATTGCATGTCTGCTCTTTCATTGAAGGTTCCTGACTTTCTGGTTGTCATACATTTTTACACACTGCATGGACTATGTCCTCTCCTTCAAAAACTTCACTATTCCATGGAAGTGGTAAATAGACTCGTCTCTTTAATAAAACATATTACCCCATGTGCTTTTATTTTGCTGCATGCTTTATTAAACGTTTATCAGAGGATGCTTAGGCATTATACATCTAAATGTTCCAAAGCTTTCTGAATTCCTTTGATCATTGTCCATTTTTTTTCAACTAGAAGTTTGAAAAAGAGATGTTACTCTGGTGTTATTACTGCTGTAAATTCAAGTTATGAATGAATACGCTGGAGCAAGAAAGCTCAAGACGAGTCCAAAGCAAACCTGTGATGACTTTCACTTCTCTCTTTAAAAATGAAATTATTTATTTCCAAGAGGAAGGGAAAGGGATAGAGAGATGGAAATATCAATGATGAGAGAGAATCATTGATCGGCTGCTCCTGCATGCCTCACACTGGGGATTCAGCCTGCAACCAGGTCATGTGCCCTGACAGGGAATCGAACTGTGACCTCCTGGTTCACAGGTTAACGCTCCACCACTGAGCCACGCTGACTGGGCTTTCATTTCTCCTTTTAATGCTTGTGTGGGGGTTTCTCCCTTTCTTGCCCTTTCCCAGTTCATATTAACCCCATGAGCACTCTTCTAGCCACTCCTTCCCTAACCCACATGTTTCTACTCTCCTATGCTTTTCTTTGTAAGCAACGTTTGGAAATAAGAGAGACCTTTTCCATGATCTTTAGCTTATGAATACCACTCCTGGGATTCTAGTCCAAAGAAACAAATCAAGGGAAGCAAAATAGTAGAATCACAAAGAAAACCAAAGAATTTACAATGATAAACTGGAATAACCTCAACAAGGTGGAATAATATGTGGAACCATATTCAGGGATTGAAGTAACTTGGAAAGCTGTTTGTGAGGTAATACTAAAGGAAATGAAAAATTATAAATAATATCATTACGAAGTTCAATATCACCTAACACTTGATTCTCATGATTTAAGACAAGTAATATTTTTCTCACCTGCTTACTTATAAATACAGTCAGTCGTTTTTGCTCATTCACTTGACAATTACCACTTTTAATTTTTTTCTATTCAGTAATAACCCTTGAAATTATTTTAAGCTATGGTAGACTCATTGAGAATTTAGTGTCTGCTATTTTTCTAATCTGATTAGGTTATAATGAACATATTTGCAATGGAAATTACTCTTCATTTTAAGGGTTTAAAAACGTTGCATCTTAATTTGCTGGTAGAATCTTGGGATTGTTTTCTAAATAAGTGTAGTCAGCCTTCTTTTGATCCATTTTACTGCTTATATTCTATCATTTCCCCCTGAAAATTACATGTTATTTAATATAAACAGACCTGCTGCTCTAGGGAGCTGCTGCTTCTTTTGATTCTAGTTTTGCTTGAGTCACAGGGAACAAAATAATTCTAGAGCCTTCCTTTGGTTGAGCTACTGATACCTATTTGACAGGTGTGGGAATTGGAGAATTGGTTATACTAGATCCAAACTAAGAAATTGGAAACTCTGGCCAAAACCGGTTTGGTTAAGTGGATAGAGTGTCGGTCTGCGGTCTGCGGACTGAAAGGTCCCAGGTTCTATTCCGGTCAAAGGCATGTACCTTGGTTGCGGGCACATCCCCCGTAGGGAGTGTGCAGAAGGCGGCTGATCGATGTTTCTCTCTCATCGATGTTTCTAACTCTCTATTCCTCTTCCTTCCTGTCTGTGAAAAATCAATAAATTATATTAAAAAAAAAAAGAAATTGGAAACTCTGGCCCATTATTTCAGCAGAAATGCTTGCCATGAATCTGAACAGTCAGGATGTAAAGCTAGAAGTTCTAAATCACAGAGTGCTGAATACTTTGTTGATTATTTCTTTGAGTAATTCGGCTCTTTTTAAACCCCCAAAACAAATCAGTACTTTGTAAAACTATATCAAAGAAAAAGACCACTATTAAGTATATTCTAAAAAAATAAATAAATAAAGGATCTGGTATCATCCCTGAATTAGTTCTTCCATCATAAATATAAGAAGACACCAAGGAGAATAGTCTCAATCAGATGTTAATATGTCTTTTGCACAACGAATCACAGAAGAGCCAGAATTTTACTGCATTAGAGGAAGACATTATACATTGAGTTGTCTATGGACATTCAAAATTTCATTACAACCAAGAGAAAACTGAGTTTTCTATTGCTCTCAATACTGCTGCCAGTGAATTAAGTTTATGAAATTGATGATAAAGATCTTTCCTGCAGTTTTTAACTTCTTTATTAATAAAAAGCTAAAAACATGACCATGAGTACTGAATCAACACATTACATATTAGATTTTTTTTTCTAGGCACTTAAAAGCTGAAAATATAGATGAGCTCATGTGAAACCTGGAAGTACCTATTGAATAATTAAAGTTATAGAATTTGGTATCTGGCTTTCATTGTTCTTTTAAGAAATCACTCATTGAATGGCTGTTATTCCTTTAAAGAAAATGTATTCTTTCCCTTTGTAGAACTTGTTCTCTGCTCCTTCTTCTTTTTGTATTAAAATAAAAACAAATTAACTGTTTCTATATTATGTTCTTTATCAGATAAACCAATATTTACAGGCTTATCCTTCAGGTCTTTTATTTCCTATCACCATGTGATCCTGTCTTTTTTTAAAAATATATGATTTTATTTCTTGAAATTTTATATGTGAGAACTATTATAGACTTAGGGTAAGGTAGGGTTCAACCCAAGAGCATTCGCACTTACTTTTGGATGACTTAGGAAGCAAGAAGCACTGAGACCACCTTAAATGTTTGCCTCCCCCATGTGTGGTGAATCCAGGCATAAACTCTGCATGACAGTTA
>PVJN01004411.1:0-90694 GCA_004026805.1 Lasiurus borealis | reverse complement strand
TTGCCTGCCTTCGTGGAGCTAATATTTTAACGGGGTAGGAGAAAACGTAATTAAGTATATAAGATGCTCTTGTAGAAAATGAATGCAGAGTAGTGGGGTCCCAGAGGGTAGGGCGGTGGGGAAGGATAGTTGCTAGTTATGCAGGGTGGGCACAGACGGCCTCTGGGTGCTGACTTCTCTGGAGCAGATCACTTAAGGCCGTGGAAGGACAAGTTCAAGTGTGGGGCAGAGGGTACAAAGCATGGGACAGACACCCCTCTCCCTCCCCACCACCACAGGACATGTGGCTGAAATTGAGCCAGGGGCAAGTGGGAGGAGCTGAGCTGAGAGAAGGGGTTTGGGTGGGTGGAGAGCAGATCATCACGTAGTGTCTTGAGGTCCAGCAGAAGGTCTTTGTTTTTTTGTTTTTTTTTAAATATATTTTATTGATTTTTTACAGAGAGGAAAGGAGAGGGATAGAGAGTTAGAAACATCGATGAGAGAGAGACATCAATCAGCCGCCTCCTGCATATCCCCTACTGGGGATGTGCCCGAAACCAGGATACATGCCCTTGAGTGGAATCGAACCTGGGGCCCCTCAGTCCTCAGGCCGACGCTCTATCCACTGAGCCAAATCGGCCTCGGCGGTCTTTGTTTTTTTATGCGGAGGGGGAGAGAGAAACCACTGGAGGATTTTGGTTGAAAAAGCAACATCATCTGGCTTAAAATTTTAAAGGGACCTCTGGTTGTCCAGAATAGGCTAAATGGGAGGTAAAAGAGGAAATAAGGAGACCAGTTAGATTCTTTAATAATGCATTAATAAATTAATCTTCTAACTGTTAGAAGATTACTGGAATAGGTGAATGATGATGATAGCTTGAACCAGGTTGGTAGATACGATGAAAAACGGTTAGATTCTGGACATAGTTTTACAGATAAAGCCAACCGGTTTTGGCTGATGAATGGGATACAGAGAGTGAGATAAAGAGAAGTCAAGGGTGACTTCAAGTGTTTTTGGCCTGATCACCCCGAAGAATGGCGTTTACATTCACTGAGACGTTGGAAAAGCAGGTTTTTGGGGGGGATTAGTTGGAACAACCCATGCAGTATTGCTTTCCACGTAAATTTACAATACCCACTTAAGCTATTATAACATTATGTAATTCCGGTCTCTTAATAAGAACAATGAAGTCTTCCTGTGGAAAGTCACATTTTATTTAATTGTAACTAAAAGTTAGTGTTTCTCATCATGAGAATTGAATGCGAATGTTCATCTGTCAATGCAGATCAGTCATGAGATTTTACATATTTCAGTTTTTTTGAAAATGCCTTTCCACTCAGAGATGTCCTGCCAAATACTGACATCTGTTTGTGAGCATGTGATTTTAATTGAGCGTATTCATTGCTTAGAAGGCCTTTCCAGAATTCTATTAGATTTTTTTTTTTGTTTAATATTTGCCTTTTAGCATAACATTGCAAACTTCCATTTGAAGGTTAGAAGGAAGCGCTCCATTGCACAGTTAAGTGGATTTTGCAGTATGGAAATTTCCTTTGCATTTGTATCGTATTCTGAAAAAAAAAAAACCCGCTGGAAGTGTAGAGTGAGCTTAGGAAATACATGCACTGCAAGTTGATATGGTGATGGAGGTCTCTGATCCTGGTTTCACGTTTGGAAGTCTGGACCGCAGCTCCTGATCACTTGCCATTCTGACAGGATTATCCCAGAGTCAGTTTGGCCTTGGAATTTTAGGTAAGATTTATTAAAGAAGTAGCACCAAATGTGCAGCAAAAAACAAATGACAAAGGCCATTTGGTGTTCCGTGACAGAGGTTGAGAGGATGTCCAGTCCTTTCTCTGCTCCACACGTTTTTTGCCAAAAATCAGTTTCAATGTCCCTCAGTAGATGCCACTTCAGCTTGTACTGGACTGAGGTTTGCGGAGTTTATTTGAGAATGTGGTTTCCCCATGCTGCCTGATCATAGGAGCTAATTCTTGAGCCACTTTACACTTGGCATTGACTCCTCTGCCATTGAGCAGTGTTGGCTACGTTTGTTGGCTCATCTAGAGTCAAGGAAAGCCAATTGCAGTCGTTTGCCTTTATTTATGTATTTATTTTTTAAATAAATTTTTTATTGATTTTTTACAGAGAAGAAGGGAGAGAGATAGAAAGTCAGAAACATTGATGAGAGAGAGACATCAATCAGCCGCCTCCTGCACGCCCCACAGTGGAGATGTGCCTGCAAGCAAGGTACATGCCCCCGACCGGAATCGAACCCGGGACCTTTCAGTCCGCAAGCCGACGCTCTATCCACTGAGCCAAACCAGTCTCGGCGGTTCTCTCCTTTTTTGATGTATAGTTCATGATTTATTTATTACTCTTCATCAACTTGTAACAAAATAATGAGTTATTTTAAGAAATCAAAAAGAGTTTTAAAAAATGAAGAGTAAAATATTTTTTGCAATGATTTAATAACAAATTATATAGTCAGTAAACATTAGCATCTTAAAAATTAAAAGATATAAAAAGAAAGTAAGAGGAAATCTCTACCAGTTTTGAATATTTTTAACGAAAACCACTTTAATCATCATACTTCTTCGTATTTCTTCGTTCATTTTATTTTTAGCATCCATTATTTCAGTATTCTCAGAACATATCTTGTTATTCCTCAAATTTCTTTTGTTAAGAGCAGTTTCTCAGTTGTTATCTTTTTTATTAAAATGAACGTGTTCAAGGCTCAGGGCTATAGTGGGTCTTGTTGTAGCAAATGAAGTTGTTATTGATCAAATACAATCAGTGGTCTTGGCTTAAAATGATCTCATATCCTAACAACCAGGGTCATGAAAAATAAAGTAAAAAAATAAATTTTGGACTTCCAAAATACGGAAAAAATTTAAAGGGCACAAAGTTAATTCTTGGAGTGTCAACACTGTGTGTGTGTGTGTGTGTGTGTGTGTGTGTGTGTGTGTTCATGAATGATGCTCTTCCCTTCCTTCCTTCCTGTCCCTCTTCCTCTCTCATAAACACGTATATGTACAGAAGCATGTGCTCTCTCATGCAATCTCTCTCTCTCTCTTTCCCCCTCCCTCTCTCTTTTTTCTCTCTCTCTCTCACCCCCACACACTCACAAATAAAGGTGTGCTCTTCTTCCCATCCGCTGAAAGCAGGCAATCGCAGGGACTGTCCTGCATCTCTCCATGCTCGCTTCCTCCCACTTCTGTGCTGTCCCTGCAGATGTGATTGTCTTCTCTCTACAGATGCCTTCCACGGCCATGTCCCTAGCCCAGTAAGAATTCATTTCCCTGCCTCAGGTCCTGTGGAAGGAAGCCAGGAGCTGTAGATCTCACTAAATCTCATCTCTCCTGCTCCCTCAATGCGCTTCCTTTTAACTTTACAGATTATGTTAATAGCACTACCTTTATTTCAGTCACCCACATTTAAGACCTTGTGGTTTGTTACCAATGAAATGGGTTTAATCCATTTTCCTTAAAAGCCAAAGCTCTTCCCCACTTGATCATTTTGCTCCAGTTACATTGACCTTTTTGCTGTTTATTTCTGGACTACGCTAAGCGTTCGCTGCCTCTGGCTCCTTTGCGTTTGTGGTCTTTTTTTTTTTTTTTTTCTGAAAGTGTGTTCCCTACTGGGGATGGAGCCCACAACCCAAGCATGTGCCCTTGACCCAAATCAAACCCGGGACCCTTGGGTCTGCAGGCCGAGGCTCTAGCCACTGAGCCAATGAAAAACTCTTAATAAACAAAGCTTGTTCCCTGTCTTCCTTCAGTTCCCTCTTTACAATTAAGTGCTGCCTTCCCTCCCCTTCTTAGATGAAATAATAACCGTGCCCTCTTATCTTTCCTACGTTTCTTTAGTTTTCTCCATAGTGCTTGGAAATACTGAATATTTATATGAAAATTGTCTTTCTTTCCCGTGCGATTGTAAGCTTCTTGAGTACAGGGACTTTGTCACTTATATTTACCATTCTGTCACTTGTGCCTGGCATCCTTACATTCTCAGTAAATATTTTTTGAACAAATGAAATTGTCTTCTCTGGACAAATTGAACCAGTCATTTTTTTCCATGACAACACCCTAATTTCCTTGCTTTTCTGTATTTCGTTTGTAAATATGAATTTTCTTTTCTTTTGTTTTCTTCTCCCCTTCTTTTTTTTGGTTTTATTTATGTTTTGAATTAAAAGTTAGACCATTACATTTTTCTTAGGCTTTCCAAAAGTACCCCCCTTGTATTTGGACATATCCAACATCGCCTGCTTTCTTAAGTGGATGGATAGAATAGTCATTCTTCCTGACGAATAATCTTGAAGAGGTAATTGTGGAAGAGGTGTGTCTTTTGTATATTGCTCTACTCTTTACGGTTCCTTTTGCCCATCAGTTATAAAAACATTTGCCATTTGAATAAGAGAAAAAAAAAAGTCTTTGTGCATACTGCTTCCATGAATTTCTTTAGCTCTTTATTACTGTGTGATATTTAACTGTTCATTTTTGATTGATGGCTGAATTTTCTCATAATTCAGAGACACTGATGGTGTTTATCATTTCAGTTTTAAAAACAGAATGTTTTGTTTTGAGTCGCTTTGTGAACAATCACAAAAGCACCCATTGATTAATATGCAAAGCCCAGGTTTTGGGTTTCTGCCAGTATATTCAATGCTCTTCAATAAACACCCCCAAGCCCACCCCCTTCCATGGTGCATTCGGTTCTGGCTGAAGATTGTGGGAATTCTCTGGCATGAATCAAGCAGTGTTAATTATGGACGGTAATTAATGCAGTGTACTGGGGGTCCTGGGATTTATATTACATTGAATGTATGAATTTGTTCATTTTATAGATTAAAAAGTGTTGGAAATGGATAGTTTTATAAGGTTAAGCCTAAAATCTTTTGAACCGATGAACTGGTCATAAACTCAATATTTATTTGTTATAATTATTAAACTAAAAACTACATAACAAATGTTGTGCTCTTTAAGACTTTAAGAAATGGTCTGAATGTTACTTTTACTGATAGAATTTGTTATATATGACTTTTCAAGAAAATGTTTAAACTTGTACAATATTGAAGGAGGAAGTACATCAAACACATGCAGTTAGAAGAATGGCGTGTCATGGGAAGTCTAGAATCTTGCCATTTCTCCCTTTAGTAGAATATTTCCAATTAAGTGTCTCCATCATTGGTGGTTCTTGGTCCCCTCCCACCCTTCTGTTCGTACCCTGCCTATTCCAGGAAGAATTCCCATTTTATGTTTTTATGATACACATTTAAACATTATATTACATTTTTACTAGTGGATCTGGTGCACAAAATTCAAGTGTAGAAACAGACCATTTTCTAGCAGCACAGAGGAGTAGCAGTACTTTACTTGGACAAAGTACCTACAAAGTCAATCATATTGTTTTCAGGTTTTCCTAGGAATCTTTTCATAAAATGTCTGGTAAAAGTACATACACCATGGAACCCCAGCAGAAAATATCTGCTGAATCAGTAGGATTATCTTTAATGATTGGGGCAGATAAATGATCGAATAGATAAATCTGCATTATAGAAAAGTAGACACTTCAGAATGTTTTAAGATTTTGCTAATATGTCACTGTGTTAATTTTTAAGTTGATTGCCCAGCTGTTGCCTAGAGAATTTGTGTTATTATTCTGATGGCGCTTGCTGATCATTTTTTTAAAATTATTTTAAACATCGCTCCTGAATAATTTCGCCCCAGATGTTGCATGTTCTTTCCAAGGAGATATTTTCTGATAAAAGTGAACTTTAAAAAGTTTTTTTATTTACTATATTTTTATTGATTTTCACAGAGAGAAAGTAAGAGGGATAGAGAGTTAGAAACACCGATGAGAGAGACATCAATCAGCCGCCTCTTGCATGCCCCCCACTGGGGATGTGCCCGAAACGAAGGTACATGCCCTTGACCTGAATCGAACCTGGGACCCTTCAGTCCGCAGGTCGACGCTGATATAAGTGAACTTTAAAGGCAACTCCTTTGCTGCAGAAGTACTAGTTTTATCATCAGTTTCGGAAATTTTGTTTGTTTGTTTCAGTATTCCCACCTTGTTGTTCCTCATCAAAACTGAGAATTAAATAGGAGTAACTATATAGTTTACACCCGGGGCTCATTTGATAGCTACTTGTATGATTTATGAGTTTCCCACATACTTTAATCTGCCTGCCTCCCTTGAGTCCTATTTCTGTTATTTAGCATGTGCACATCGGGAGGGACAGATAACATACTGGAGGAAACAGGTGAGGAAAACCGTTTTGTAATACGTTGTTAATATCCAGTGTATTTTGCTGCACAAAATCCTTTTGAAAATATTCACACATAACTCAGTTAATTGAATTTCTTTGTGGCATTCTTTAAGAATCGTTTCAGTGATAATGTAATATATTGTAGATTAAATAAATTTAGCTTTTCTGATGTATTGGGATGAAGATTATTAAATTTTACCCTGTCGTCTCTTCTTTGTGAAAAAGGGAATAAGACTAATTAAAATTCTGTAAACTTTTCATTACAGAGTTAGTTGCATTTATTTACGATGATTAAACTGTGCTTGCATGTGGAAACTGGCAGTCCTGTTTCCTTTCTTGGCAGAATGAATTTTCCATTCAAATACTGCTTTTTCAGTTAATTGTATATAAGTACGGGTACGTCCCATTGTAAATGTGTTTTTATTCTTATTCTTCCCTAAATATGGATAACTAGTTTTGTTCATTAGAGTTTTGTAGAAGATATAATCTCATTTATTTATGGCGGTTGGTTTTGCATTTGCAAATGGTTGCTGTAAGGTAGGTAACATGCAGAGATGGGAAAAGCTAGCTAGCCTGCTTTCTCTCTTCTCCTTTATAAACACAAAACATGCTTATACAGAAAAGGCAGAAAATTGAGAGGGTGGGGGGAGGGAGAGAGACTGTCAACCATAATCCCATTTTGCACAGTCATGAGATTATTTTGGTATATTTCTTTCATGATTTCTTGCAATGCAGAGAGTTTTAAATTCAACATCATATAAACATGATTTTCTTCCAAATTGTTAGTTTCAAAGAATAATGCTTTGTTTATCTATCCCCCTTCCCCATCAGGCATGGAACTGTGATTTATAATTGTAAACCATATACAATTGTATCTCTCCTTCCCACTTAACATAAACATTCTACCTTACTATTCAGGTGCTGCAGTTAAGAGAATCTTGAGTGTTTCCCATTGTACATGGTGGGAAGTGTCATAGGTGCAAGAATTGCTGGTTCGCTGGAAGGAAGAGATCTCTGGGGAAGAGTAGTTGCCGGACGTAGTGTAGGGACACCTGGAAGGGGGTTAAAACATGGCCTTGAAGGGGAAGGGAATTCAGTTTCCCTTAGGAGAAAACAGGGAGGAATTTGAGATCTGAAAAATGGGATATGGAGCAGATTGCAGCATGCGCCTGGAAATACATGGTCGCAAGGGAGAAGGAAAGATGTCTGTTGCACTGAGTCAACACCATCTATATATATGGTTTCAGAGAGGAAGGGAGAGGCAGAGAGAGAGAGAAACATTAATGATGAGAGAGAATCATCAATTGGCTGCCTCCTGCACAACCCCCAACTGGGAATCCAGACTTCAACCCAGGCATATGCCCTTGACTGGAATCAAACCTGCGACCCTTCAGTCCGCAGGCCAACATTCTCTCCACTGAGCTGAGTTTGCACTTAATTCTAGGGTTTTTCCTTCTCATGAGCAGCATACAGTGCTACCTTGAGATACGAGTTTAATTCGTTCCATAACCTTGAGGCGTGGGAAAGTATGAGACGCTGGAGTCGTGGTAAACTGGTGGGTCCTGTGCAGCCGGCCGATCCGAGGGATGACTCCTATCTCAAATGTTGCTCGTGTTTCAAAGCAAAAATCGCTTGCTGGCTCGACGGCTCGTATCTCAAAAATCTCGTTTGTTAGGGCACTTGTATCTCAAGGTACCACTGTACTCCCGAAGGATGCTTCAGCAGAAGCTTTGGGAGACTAGGAAGTAGGCCCAGGCAGATAATTTTCCTGCTTTAAGATCCACTGACCTGGAATTTTAGTATCTGAGCATTGCTCAGGTTAGTGTTTGAGGAGCCAGGAAGTGAGGTGGGAATCTTGGTGGGGATTCTCTTTAGAATTTTTAGAAAAATTCTCTTTAGAATTTTTCCTACCACAATGTTATATAGTTTCTCTCTGCTATTTATACTTCATGATATAGTTAACATATATGATAACTTGAGTTGATGGAAATTACAAAAATTTTTAAACCATTAATACTCCATACAAATTGCCTGGGAGAAATTGATGTATTCACTAGAGGCCCAGTGCATGAAATTCGTGCACGGGAAGGGGGTCCTTCAGCCCGGCCTATACACCCTGCACCCTCTCCACTCTGGAACCATTTTAGGCCTGATCCCAGTAAACCGGCAGTTGGACATTCCTCTCACAATCCAGGACTACTGGCTCCCAACCACTGACTTGCCTGCCTGATTACTCCTAACCACTTTTGCCTGCCAGCCTGATCACTGCCTGACAACTCCCCTGCCAGCTTGATAGATACCTAACTGCTCTGCTGCCAGCCTGATTGTCCCTAACTGCCATCACCTCTAGGCCTGGTAGCGCCCACTACCCTCCTCTGTTGGTCCGGTAACCTCTAATTGCCCTCCTTTACCAGCCTGATCACCCCACCTGTCCTCCTCTGCAGGCCTGGGCCTCCCCAAATTTCCTCCCTTGCAGACTTGGTCCCCCCCCAACTGCCTCCCCTGCAGGTCTGGTCCCTCCCAACTGCCCACTTCTGCTGGCCAGTCACCCCTAACTGCTCTCGCCTGAAGGCCTGATCACCCCTAACTGCCCTCCCTTGTAGGCCTGGTCCCTCCCAACTGCCCTCCCTTGCAGGCCTGGTTACCCCTAACTGCCTCTCTTACAGGCCTGGTCCCTTCTAACTGTTTTCCCCTGCAGGCCTGGTCACCCCTAACTGCCCTGAAGGCCTGATTACCCCCAACTGCCCTCCCTTGCAGGCTTGATCCTCGCAAACTGCCCTCCTTTGCTGTCCCAGTCACTCCTAACTGCCTTCGCCTGAAGGCCTGATCGAACCCAACTGCCCTCCCTTACAGGTCTGGTCCCTCCCAACTGCCCTCCCTTGCAGGCCTCATCCCTTTCAACTGCCCTCCCCTCTAGGCCTGGTCCCCTGCAACTGCCCTCCCCTGAAGGCTGGTCACCTCTAATGCCCTCCCCTTCTGGTCCGATTGCCTACAGCTGCCCTGCCCAGCTGGCCATCTTGTGGGGCCATCTTGTGTCCACATGGGCCAACCATCTTGTGTGTTGGAGTGATGGTCAATTTGCATATTACTCTCTTATTAGCTAGGATAATTGGTGCTAAATGAAAAACTCTTAATAAACAAAGTTAATGGCTACATAATATCCCATAATACAGGACATATTGATCTTTCATATATTAGTAGGACTTTGAGTTTGTTTTATATTTTTCATGTTGATGAATCTTTATGATGAATTTTGCCTTGTCTTTTTACTATTATCTTTTGGGGAAGTATCTAAAGAGTCTGAAAGAATTTTGTTAATTCGTATTCGAGGCAGTGATGTTTTGTGTCTTTTGTGCCTTATCTTTTCAGTCAAACATTTTTAGTTTTTCACATCTTGATAGGAGTAGAACTGTTTCCCACCTACTATTTGGTTAATAACATGTTGCTTTCTTTACAGTTGGCTATGATCTGGCTGAGTTCCTGTCAAGCTCACTCTGTTTACAGCTGCAGCTGCAACATACTGTGCTGCCTCTTACCATTTAGCGACGAGAGCGTTTAGTACGATCTGCTCAGACCTCGGGATGCTGGTCCTACCTAACAATTTGGGCTTTTTGTGTAGCTTACAATTTCCCCCCAGGAATTTTTGTCTTTTTAATACGTTTATGATCCTTTATAATAACACATGCAAGTAGATCGAATGGCAGAGCGGCCAGAATGCCTGTGGCCGCTTGCCCTACCACCACTGATTGGGGGGTAGGGCCAGCTGGCAAACCACCTGCAGCCCCTCACCCTGGCTGGCCCATCTTCAATTCCCCCCCCACCCCGACCTCAGCTGGCCTGCCCCCGATAATCCCCATTGGACCCCACCAATGTATGAATTTGTGCACTTGGCCTCTAGTATATGTTATAAAGTCTTGGTAAATCCAACATTTGTTTCATCTCATATTTGGTATCTGATTGTGTCTTTTTGGGGAATTGCTCATATTTTACAGATTTTTTGGTTTACTAAGTACAGTGGTACCTCGAGATACGAGTTTAATTTGTTCTGTAACCTTGAGGTGTGGGAAACTATGAGACGCTCCAGTCGCTGTAAACTGGTGGGTTGTGTGCAGCCGGCCGATCCGAGCGATTACTCGTATCTCAACTGTTGCTCGTATTTAAAAGCAAAAATCGCTTGATCTCAAAAATCTCGTATGTTAGGGCACTCGTATCTCGAGGTACCAGTGTAATATTTTATTGTTTCATGGATATTTTGAATATTATGTTGTAAGACTGTCTCCTGTTGAAATCCTCTGGAGAATGTTGACTTTTTTTGCCTTACCAGGCGTTAACCTGGTGGGGTTTAGGTTGAAGTTTCTATTTCAATTTGGTACCCACTGTCTTCTCTCAGAGGATGCTTTTCCCGGTTTCTCTGGCTGGAAGGAAGGAGTTCTCAGGAGTGTTCGTCTCTGTGCTGCACAGTTTTTCCTGACTGGGGCTGCCATTTGGCCTAAGCAGTGAGAGAGAAAAATAACAAGGAGTATCCCTACAGTCTGTACACAACCTGGTTCCCTTTGATTGTTTCTCTAATCAGAGAATGGGTTTTCCCTCAGGGACTTATATGTCCATGGTACAGCTGAAATGTGGCTCCCACGTCTGTCCTTGGAAGAGAAGAAAAAAAAAGAAAAGAAAAAAAAGGAAGCAAGCAAGCAAGCTCTTGCCTATTTGTTCTGTATTCAAGGGCCATTTTCTCCCCAGAAAGTTGTAATTCCTTAGAATTTTACTGGCCCTGCTGGTTACTTATATCATGACTCAGCCTTTCCTTAGGCAATTCCGAGAGGTGAGGGCAGGTGGGTGGGGGGAGGGTTTGAATCCAGGAAACACACGGTCAGCTTCTGATGAGTCATTCTTCAGGTCTTGACTTTGCCTCCCAATTCACTTACTCTAATTACATATTTAATAATTCTCAGGGAGTTGCTTTTTTTTAAAATTTCATTTTGTTTTCTGTAGAGTTTTTGTTATAAACAGTAGAAGAGACTAGAAGCCTCCCCCCCCCCTTTTTTTTTTAAATAAATTTTGCTGGATATAGAATTCAATGTTGACAGTTGTTTGAAAAAGCAATGGAAAGAAAGTAATCCACGTTTTCTGCTTTTCTCATATGTAGTCCTGTGAGTGTAATGTGTATATATGCTTTCCCTCCCTTAGCTGCTATTAAGATTTTTTCTTTATCAGGGGTTTGGCTGAATATGGCATTCACCTTATATAATTTGTTTCTTTTATGTTTTATTTAGTTTTGAAAAATTTCTTTATGATTAAGGTATTACATATATGTCCTTCCCCCATTACCCCCTCCCCCATCTCCCATTCATGCCCCACCCCCCTGTGGTCTGTGTCCATTGATGAGGCTTATATGCATGTATATAAGTCTTTTGGTTCATCTCTCTCCCTTGTCCCCACCATCCCCTACCTTCCCTGAGGTTTGACATTCTGACAGATGTTTCTGTCTCTGGATCTATTTTTGTTCATCAGTTTATGTTGTTCATTATATTCCACAAATGAGTGAGATCGTGTGATATTTATCTTTCTCTGCCTGGCTTATTCCACTTAGCATAATGCTCTCCATCTCCATCCATGTTGTTGAAAATGGTAAGAATTCCTTCTTTTTTACCTCAGGGTAGTATTCCATTGTGCAGATGGACCACAGTTTTTGAATCCACTCATCTGCTGATGGGCATTTAGGCTGTTTCCAAATCTTAGCTATGGTGAACTATGCTGCTATGAGCATAGGAGTGCATATATCCTCTCTGATTGGTGTTTCTAGTTTCTTGAGATACACTCCTAGGGGTGGGATCACTGGGTCAAATGGGAGTTCCATTTTTAGCTTTTTTTTAAATTAATATATTTTATTGATTTTTTACAGAGGGGAAGGGAGAGGGATAGAGAGTTAGAAACATCTATGAGACAGAGACTTCGATCAGCCGTCTCCTGCATGCCCCACACTGGGGATGTGCCTGCAACCAGGATACATTCCCTTGACCAGAATCGAACCCGGGACCTTTCAGTCTGCAGGCCAACGCTCTATCCACTGAGCCAAACCAGTTTCGGTCATTTTTATTTTTTTGAGAAAACTCCACACTGTTCTCCACAGTGGCTGCACCAGTCTGCATTCCCACCAACAGTACACGAGGGTTCCTTTGTCTCCGCATCCTGGCCAGCACCAGTCATTTGTTGATTTGTTGATAATAGCCATTCTGACAGGTGTGAGATGGTACTGCATTGTTGTTTTGATTTGCATCTCTCTGATGATTTGTGACTTAGAGCAGGTTTTCATATGTCTCTTGGCCTTCCTTCTGTCTTCTTTCAAAAAGTGTCTATTTAGATCAATTGCCCATTTTTTGATTGGGTTGTTTATCGCCTTTTTGTTAAGTTGCATATCTCTCTGTAAATGTTAGAGATTAAACACTTATTGTTGAGCCGAAACCGGTTTGGCTCAGTGGATAGAGCATTGGCATGCGGACTGAAGGGTCCCAGGTTCGATTCCAGTCAAGGGCATGTACCTTGTTTGCGGGCACATCTCCAGTAGGGGGCGGGCAGGAGGTGGCTGATCGATGTCTTTCTCATCGATGTTTCTAGCTTTCTATCCCTCTCCCTTCCTCTCTGTGAAAGATCAATAAAAGATATTTAAAAAACAACAACACCTATCGTTTTATTAATTTTAGTGGCAAGCTATTAAATCTTGATATTTATTTGTCAGACAGATATGACTAGCTTTAACTTAAAAATGTTCTTTCCTCTGAGAAATCTAAAAACCAAAATCTAACAATAAGTATGTATATATATATATACACACACTATAATACAGATGCCCACTAAAAGTGTGAAACTTTATTGAATCCTTTATCTATTTAATTTAGAATAAAAAAGATGAAGTCATCCTATGAGATGGCAGTGTTAAAGAAGGATAATATTCAGTGTGTGTGAGGTTGTGAGAGAATAGATATACTTGTACGTGGTCAGTAGCACTGTAAAGAGGATTAGTGTTTTCTGGAGGATTATTTTGCAGTGTGCATCAGTATAGACAGCGGAAAGCTGGGAAAATTCCTTGCAAGTGGAATGGGGAAACTGAGGCGGATAGCTGAATGAACTGATCTGAGCACTTTACAGCCAGATATGGGAAGTCCCCTGGGCCAAAAGCCCTAGATGTCCTTTAGACCCCCTGACCTTTCCTCCCTCGAGATAGCATCTAGGCCTCCATTTCAGCTCCAGGCCCAGAAAATCAGCAAACCAGGTGGGCGACTCGAGGACCAGCTGCGATGACTAAGGCGCTGACCAAGCAGTAGAGACCGTGACCTTGTTATAGGGCACCTGTGGAAGGGCCTCATTTCTCTCCTGTTGCTGCTTCTGACCTAAGTCCTTCCTGTGTCACTGGTCCAGCTTTCATAAACTTATTCTCAAAATCACTTGGACTCTCGCTGGAAGTCTTCCCTGCATGAAGCCAAGAACCCACACACTGCAGGCCGCCTCCAAGGCAGACCTGCTTCAGGCCCGATCCCTGTCTGGTCACAGCAATGATAGTGTCCCCACGCGTCTTACTTGACTAAAGCTGCAACGTTCACAGGTGCAGCACAGTACTGCTAACTGTATAGTCACACTGGTGTACGTTCCTTCCCCATGACCCTTCGTTATTTTATAACTGTTTAAGTTTGTGCGTTTTGACCCTGTTCATCCAGTTGACTCACTCCCTACCCCCCTGCTCTGTCAACCATCAGCCTCTTCTCTGTATGTATAAACGTTTGTTTTTTTTGGTCTATATTTTTAGATGCCACATATAAATGATACCATATGGTGTTTGTCTTTCTATTTTTATGTATTGGTTTTAGAGAGAGAGGAAAGGAAAGAGAGAAATATCAAGTCATTGCTCCACTTATTTTTGCATTCATTGGTTGATTCTTGTATGCATCCTGACTGGGGATCAAACCCGTCACCTGGGAGTGTTCGAACGATGCTCTAAGCCAGTGGTTCTCAACCTGTGGGTCAAAACCCCTTTGGGGGGTCAAACGACCCTTTCACAGGGGTCGCCTAAGACCATTGGAAAATGCAGATATTTACATCACGATGCATAACAGTAGCAAAATTCCATGGTTGGGGGTCACCACCACATGAGGAGCTGTATGCAAGGGTCGCGGCCTTAGGAAGGTTGAGAACCACTGCTCTAAGCAATTGAGCTACCCTGCCAGGGCTTGCTGTCTTTCTTTATCTGACATATTTTGCTTAGTGTCATGCCCTCAAGGTCCAACCATGTTGTCACAAATGGCAAGATTTCTTTTTTTTATGGCCGAGTAGTATTCCATTGCATATATTTACCGCATCTTTGTGAATCTCCTCTTAACTCAGTTTAACTGCTCACTCCGCGTTATTCTCCCCTGTTGCATCAGGTGGCATTGGCTATAATCATTAAGGTGACAGGTCATGGATAATATAGCATAAATGTTTTCTTTAAAGATTTTTAGATTTGCTGTTTATTTTGTTCAGAGTGTGAAGAACCTGGCAGTTGAATGTGTCACTAGAGTTAAAAAAAATCACCACATGAAAACTGTGTCAGATGAAGGAATACATTTGGAAGAATTACATAGCTGTCACTTTCAACCTCTGTTGTGGGAAATGCATGTTGTAATCCACCCATTATGTCCCGATTACCATTTTACCTTTTATTAATCACTGTAACCAAGGTTACCGTATTCCACCACCTCCCTGGGGAGATGGAAGTGTGTGCGAGACACATAATAACCGATTTGGAAATTTGAGTATAAGAGCGTGAAAATTCTTTACAGAACATTTTCTTCTCAGACAGTGCAGTTAAATATTTAAATTAGGCGAATATTTTTTCCTCATTCTTAATAATTAAAACTCAGTAACGGATCATTTTAAGAAGAGATTATTAAATCAGTATGTATTGCTCTTGGTACAGAGTCAGGGGAGCCATGAAAATGAACTATCCTCTGCTTTTTAAAACATGCTCATGCTAAAGGCGAAGTCATAACTCTGTTTTCTTTATTATTTTTAAGGCAAGAGGAGCAGATGTGCCTGAGATCCCGGGAGACCTTAGCCTTAAGACATGCGGCAGTACAGCCAGTATGAAGGTTAAACATGTGAAAAAGTAAGTATCACTTCCCCGCAGATTTGGAATGAATGCCTATAGATGGAAATGAGTTCTTTAAACCTTAGTTCTGTGAAAACCTTTATTTAGATTTCTTACTAAATAAGCTGCTACTGTCCATATATCGAACATTACTTTTAAGCCTTAAATGATGAAACAGCAGTAAGTGGGCTAGCTTTGAAGACTGGCTCTGGTCTAAAAATACACTTTCATGTTGTTCTCGCAACTTCATGTCATTGTCTGTGAGACTGCATTTGTTCAACAGGAAAAAGCCAAGTCAGTCCCTCTCGGTACCGTTAGCAGGTGTCCTCACCCCCTTAGAAAAACCGGGATTGTTGTCTGCGTTAGGAGAACTGCTGTCTCTCAGCTTTGCCTCCACCAGGGTAGGGACTGGGCGCCAGAAGTTGGCTCTCCAGTGAACTATCTGGAGGTTCCTGCTTCAGTTTAAAGCAGAATAAGCAGCTGTCAGAGAAGGTTAGATAGCTGTGTTTTCATGGCGAGCGCAGAAAAGACAAGGATAAAAATGTTCATTCTGCATCCAGAGCCCCCAACCCGGGACTGATGGGCTGCGACAACGTGCACAGGTACCGCTGGCTCTGTGTTCTGCGGTGGGCATGCTGCTTCTGGCTGGAAGCCGGCTCGTCCCAGTTCCCATCACTTTCCCCGGCAGCGTAGTTTCCCGGGGGCATGGGCTGGGGGCGCCATGAGGAGAGTGTAGTGATGCTTGTTCATTTTTGTTGCTGGTTTTTGTTGTTGTTTTTTTTGACCCGTGCACTCCATGTAACTTCCCTGTGACTCTGTATCTCTGAAAGGCTGTGTGTGGGGAGAAGCGTGCTCATGCGCATGTGCTTATTCAGCAGTTGGCTTGCATGAGCTCCTGAGCCCATTTTGTTTTCTCCTGAGGCGTGGCGACTGCCCCACTGTCCCGGGTTCTTGTGTCTGACTGATTTCTTTCGTGGACTCCAGGTTGCCCTTCACCAAAGGCCACTTTCCGAAGATGGCGGAGTGCGCCCACTTCCACTATGAGAACGTTGAGTTTGGCAGCATCCAGGTATGTGGGAGGTGGTCCCTGCATGCACATTTGTTCTTCACGACTCTTTTTTCAGGAATAAACCAGGCGCACGAACATATACTGTGCTAGTGTAATGTATGTTATACTCACATATTCGTTTCAGGTACACAAACATAGTGATTAGACATTTATATAATTTACAGGTGATCACCCCAGTAAGTCTAGTACCCATCTGACACCATACATGGTTATTACACTATTATGCTATTGTGTTTTTCTCTTAAATACAAGTAAGTGGCTCTTTTTTTATATCTTCACAGGGGGATAATTTTTCCTTTTATTTTTAGAGAGAGTGGGAGGGAAGGGAAAGGAAGGAGAGAGAGAGAGAGGAATATGAAGAGGAAGAAGGAAAGAGAGAGAGAGAGAGAGAGAGAGAGAGGCACATCGATTGGTTGCCTCTCACAATTGTTTTAGCTGGGGTTGAGGATTGAACCTGCAACCCAGGCATGTGCCTTAACTGGGAATCGAGCCCACGACCTTGAGTTGCATGGGATGATGCTCCAACCAACTGAGCCACACTGGCCAGGGCTATGCTATTGTTTTTTAATAAGCTCATTTAAGTTTGCAAAAGTTTCCCCTGAATAGAACATTGCACGAACTCTCTAGGTTTCGATATATAGCCTTGTATTATGTTTTGTCTAGAGAAACTGAAACCTCAGAGGAAGAAAAAAAGATGATTTTTAGAAAGGACTTCTTGTTTTAAGTAAAACCATATATAGCTTTAGATTTTGTAAACTTATTATCTTTATTGCACTTCTCTCTGTTGTATCATCTCCATTGTTCAAAAAACCAAGAGTTATTCAAATTTCAGAAAATACTTTTCAGTGAGAAGGGAAGCACCTCTTGTAACATGCAAATGTCAGTGATCAGTTCCTCCTGTTTTACCCCATTCGAGGCACCGCTCTCGTCCTGCTGTGGCTGGTGTGGTGCCGCCACCTAGTGTGGAGGCCACTAAAACATTTGTGTGGTTTGCATTTCCGATTATCTGCTCCTCTGAAGCGGAAATTAATGTTTCTTTTGGTCTGATTTCATATAAAGCATTAGGTAAATTAATTTGAATCCCAAAGATGAGGTTTTTACCTGACATGAGGCATAGGAAACGTATCAATTCAACACCTCTTTCTTGAGCCTTCGCTGCTAAAGGTACTGGGAAATGCAGCTGTTGCTTTCAGTGATCAGGCACACTCTAGCCTTGTTACTGAGAAATGCTGAAAGAGGTTGTAATGTTCGACCCAAGTGTGGAAATGTTGAGGAAAAATAACGTGAAACACAAATCCCGATTTTCATTTTAAATGAAGTTACCAGGATTATGATAATCAAATACAAACCAGGACTTAGTGAATGTTTTCTGTGAGCCAGATTTAGAGTAAGTACTCTTTGTATGTTACTGATTGAGCCTTCACACCAGTTTCAGGTGAGGAGATCGAGGTAGGAAGAGTTTAAGAACTTACCTGAGATCACAGCTGGGAAGTGGAGGGAGAATCACAGCCAGGGGCCATCTGCATGTTGTTGTGTAGTGCTTGGAAAGAGAGAAAGGGAGAGGGATAGAGAGTTAGAAACATCGATGAGAGAGAAACATCCATCAGCTGCCTTCTGCACGCCCCCTACTGGGGATGTGCCCACAACCAAGGTACATGCCCTTGACCGGAATCGAACCTGGGACCCTTGAGTCCGCAAGCCGATGCTCTATCCATTGAGCCAAACTGCTGGTTTTAACAGGAAGGAATAAGCCACTGTTTGAAAATGCCTTACAAAGTTAATTTTGCTAAAGATGAAAGAGTGTGATTGCACAATAGTGCAATATAACCTGCGCGATCTTAAATTTCTTAACGTCTCTGGTCCATTAAAGTTTATTAGAAAAGTGAATCAGCAATAAGTTTGGTCCACGTCTGTGAGACTTTCAGTCACTAATAAAAATGACTTAAACCAAAGGAAAGGTTTTTTTCATTCTGTTAATGCTACTTTCAGTTTCAAGAGTAACTTGTAGATACTTCCGGCTTTAAAAAAAATCTCATACAGAATTACATATGTGTAAAAGCATTTGACACGAAAGCTGTGGTAATTTTACTCTTCTCACCCCTACCAAAAAATTAAGTTTTCCTCTAGCCCAAAACAAATAAAAACTTAAGCCCTCCTTTTTTTTTTCTTCTTCTTCTTCACATTCTGTAGTCATAATACTGGCTCTTATACCAGGAAATCATTGTCATTTTAAGGGGAGGATTTGCAATAAAAATGTCCATGTGATGAATTGTGGCTGCTGTCATCACGTGACTCATTTGAGATTACCCCGCCCAAGAATTAGGTGTGTAACATTGGCTGGACCATGAGAAAATACATCAGAGATCGGAGTCACATGACCCAGGCAATGGACTTCCAAGAACTTGCCTGAATACGCTCATAAAGAAGTATTGTTGAGTCTGAAACTGTCAACGGCTGACATGTCACTCTACCTGTAAACTAACAGGTCACCTTGCCACAGTTACAGACACACGTGCCCGCACTCTAACAAACACGTCTGTCTCTAGATCAGAGCTCAGACTTTTATTGACTCTCGGAGTACTTTGTGTTGGTTCCCTGTACCCAGCTCTCCACGGGGGCTGCATCACAAGAGACAAACTCTGAAATTAGGCAGCTTGGAGCTTGTAGGATAGCTGGCACTTGGTCCATTTGCCCCCCTGGGTGTGGAGAGAGAGACTATTGATCTGGAATAGTCTCTGGAGAGCAAGGAAAGGTCTCTGCTTCATTAACACCCTGGCATGTGAGCAGAGGACTCTGGGAGAGAGAAAACTCTTCTCTCACTGGAGGGCTCTATTTGTAGTTTGGCTGTTCAGTCATAACCCAGGAACCAAAGCCGTGTGCTCCCCAAGTCCTGACCACACAGACATGTGAAAATGCCCACGGAGCGCCCTTCCTGTCAGGCGTATGTTCCGGAGTGAGAGCTGTCAGACAGATGAGATTCTGTGGGTGTCATTCCATCTCATTTCCCATGCGTTCTGCATGCTGTGGGCACCTCGTTGAGCTGAGGGGGATTGTCGTGTCTGGAGATGAGCAAACTTGGCCTTCAACATAGGAACAGTGCTCTCTCCCAAGTCCGGAAGGAAAAGTGGGCCATGAGGCTTATGAACACGTGTGCAGGTCTCGCAGCTTTTCCCAAAGGAATTTGAAGAGCATTTTTGTTTATTATTGAGGTTTGCTTTATATGCTGAAATGAGAACTTAGTTCACTTATTACTCACCTAAAATGTAATTCTAATATATATTCTTCCACTTTCATTCCTGACTCAGGAGTTTTAAAGTAGTATTGTCACTCTTTTTTTTTTTAATATATTTTATTGATTTTTTACAGAGAGGAAAGGAGAGGGATAGAGAGTTAGAAACATCGATGAGAGAGAGACATCGATCAGCCGCCTCCTGCACACCCCCCACTGGGGATGTGCCCGCAACCAGAATACATGCCCTTGACTGGAATGGAACCCGGGGCCCCTCAGTCCACAGGCTGACGCTGTATCCACTGAGCCAAACTGGTCTCGGCAGTATTGTCACTCTTAATGTGTTAGGATGTTGTCAGCAGGCATGCGTGGACCACATAATACTGTGAACCAGAAACATTTTTCATGTTTCCAGACCTCATTATAGGCTACAGAGGTGAAATGTACAAACTCCAGAGGTATGTCACAGTGCAATTGCAACCATAATAGAGCTGAATAAAAGATGAATAAAAAGACTCTCTTTGCCCCATTTGAAATCTGTTGGTTAAGCTCTGATGACCTGTTTTCTAGGTGGATGGGGTGATGTATTTTTACCCTGACTTACAAAACCGATTTCCATGCTCCATGGAGAGGAAGGACTTTTCTGAGTATTGGAAGGCTTTCTGGATAGAGTTTTATTTTTAAAGATCCTGACAACACTAATTGCAGATTGGTTACCATGGTGAGAGAGAAGAGAATTCAGTATAGGAAAAATAATTCCCAAAATAGGTTTGTAAGGAATCTAGAAGTATGGGACTTGGAAATTCTGTTCTCCCTTCCTCATAGACAAATCACGGAGATAGGTGTTTTACTTGAAGGAAGTAAAAATACAGTGGTATCTCGAGATACGAGTGCTCTAACATACGAGATTTTTTTTGAGATATGAGCCATCGAGCGAGCGATTTTTGCTTTGAAATATGAGCAATATTTGAGATAGGAATAATGGCGAGGATCGGCCGACTGCACACGACCCACCAGTTTACCTCGACTCGAGCGTCTCATAGTTTCCCATGCCTCAAGGTTACGGAACGAATTAAACTCATATCTCGAGGTACCACAGTAATGTAAATCATTACATTCATGTCATTCAAAAGGCAAATGTAGCCCAATTGTTCATACTGTGTACTGTTGGCACCTGTGGTGTGGGCACTGTCTGAAACCTTGCCATTCTGACTTGTTCAGAGGGTGTCTTCAAACCAACAGACAATGCATCAGGGGCGCTTCTATTGAATACCTTGTAAGGGATTCTTTCCTCAGGGGAAGCAAGCACTATGCCAGTACACCTAAGAAAAATGTAATCCGTGCTGTGAGAGGGCTTGCATAGGCATTCAAAGGCAAGAGAAGTTACTTCCGGTGGCACTCGAGGAAGGCTTTATTGGAGCTTGCATAGATTTGGGATATTCAGAGGTAGAAGTGCAGAGCAGTTACAGAAGGAAAACCAGCTTAGACAGAGGCACCTGGGACGGGAGGGGATGCATGGGAGATGAAGGATTATGGGAAAACACGGTTTTGAAGCTCTATAGAGAAATGCCTTTTTTCAAAGCTCATCTAAGCTTCTAAACTTCGCATTTAAATTACCTTCATAGTAGGAATTGAGACAGTATGAGAGATTTTGAAAAGAAAGTACCATAATCGGTGTGTGAGGGAAATGGAGAGAGACCAGTTGGAAGACGACTGTGAATGTCCAGCCTGTAATTGTCTAGACCAGACACCGCGAGGCCCAGAAGCAGTGGGGGAGGGGAAAAAGGATCAGGTGAGGTGTGAGAGGCAAGTTTTGGGGGACTGAAGAGAGAGATTAGGGAATCAAAGGTGGAGATATGATCGTGACCCTGGGAATGTAGAAAGAAAGGCTATGTGGAGAGGCGGAGTGGTGGGTGAATCCGGGATGATCAGGCGGGTTAACGGAATGGTTATGAAACCAGACACAATGGGTAGGAGGCTGCCTGTCACCGCTTGAGCCAAATTCAACAGAGACAGGGTTGAATCATATATGAGCGTTTATTCCAATAATGCCGGCAGCATTGGAGAGGAATGGTTCATCCTGGAAATTCTGCTCTGACCCCGCCAGTTGGCTGATTATAAAAACATGAGGGAGAAGGTAGCCACGTGCAGCTGTGAGTGTAACGTGGAAAGGGGGGTGGGGAGGGTCTGCAGTTGGGCCTTCAGGAGCTCAAAGACCCAGAGTAAGGTGACTAAATCTCTGATGCTGCAAACAGCTCACCCGTTCCTGGGACCGGAGAAGTGTTCCTAAGGCAAACTCCTGAAGGGGGTCAGGGTCCGGGCACAAAGCGTGTCCTGTCCTTGGTCTGTCCTCAAAGTGTGTTTCTTTTCTGAGCGATGGACCCATCGAGGAGGCATCTTATCTTCTTACAGCCTGGTTCCATCCTTCCGTTTCCCGGAGTCTGTAGGAAAACTTCTCATCCATAGTTAGTAGGTGAATAGCCATTAGACAGCTATGGCTCAATTCTTACTACGTGCCCTTCCCCACATCAGTTATGTTATCCTATTGATTTACTAGGGGAATTAAGGAGGAAGAAGAGAATTTGTGAAAAAAGATAATGAATTTGGTTTTGAAAGTGAGTATTACATTCCATTGAGACCATGTTTGTTTATTCACTCATTCCTCAAATAATCAGTGACCTTACTTATATTCCAGGTATTTTTCAAGATGTTTGGGTTAGGCATATACCTATCTCATTTTTTTCCTCATATGGGATAGTTTAAAAATCTGCCAAATGTGTATTACAAATATTTTTATCCCAGTTTGTAATGCATCTTTTCAGTTGGATTATGGTATCCCTTTTTTTTTTTTTTGATATTTTTCCCCATCCATGTTGCAGCTAAGAAATTCTTCCCCATCCTGTGGGCATAAAGCTACTTTCCTACATTGCTTTAGGGACTGACCTCGGACACTTGAATGAATACCTGTGGAAATCAGTGGGTGGGTGGGCGTGGGCTCTATTACAAGGTATTCTGCAGCCAATCAGGATTTGGCTGGTTTCTCCTGACCCTGGCTAAGGAAGATTCTTTTTTTAAATTTTTTTTTATTGATTTTCCACAGAGAGGAAGGGAGAGGGACAGAGAGTTAGAAACATCGATGAGAGAGAGATATCAATCAGCTGCCTCCTGCACGCCCCCCACTGGAGATGTGCCCGCAACCAAGGTACATGCCCCTGACCGGAATCGAACCCAGGACCTTCCAGTCCGCAGGCCAACACTCTATCCACTGAGCCAAACCGGTTTCGGCAAGGAAGATTCTTGATCCTCCTGTGTCTTTTCCAGGCTTCCAAACACATCCATTGACCTCTTTGGTCTCATGAAAGTCTTGTCACTTTTTTCAACTTAATTCATTTAGGTTTCATTTCATTTCACCCTTCCTTTTTTTTTTTTCATTTAAAAAATCCCCTATGACTTTGTAGTTCATCTGGTTTATTTTGGTTAATGTGAGAATGATTTTTATCTCTTGGAAAGGTGTTTTTTAAAAAAATACTTTTTTGTGATACTGCTTTTAAGAACAGAGAACATATCTTCACCATCCTTATATTTCTGATAACCTTAACTGTAATAATAGGTAACATTGATTAAGTACTCACTGAGTGCTAGGTGCCTCAGTGAGTAATTAATTAATGTTATCTCGTTTAATACTCTAAAACTCAAGAATAGTTATCGTGACATCATCTCCATTTTCAGATGAGAGATTAGGTAGGATGATCAATATTGCACAACCAGCTACTTTTAAAATATATATATATTTTATTGATATTTTTACAGAGAGGAAGGGAGAGAGATAGTTAGAAACATTGATGAGAGAGAAACATTGATCAGCTGCCTCCTGCACGCCCCTGCTGGGGATGTGCCCACGACCAAAGTACATGCCCTTGACCAGAATCGAACCTGGGACCTTTCAGTCTGCAGGTCAACACTCTATCCACTGAGCCAAACGGGTTTCGGCAGAACCAGCTTCTTTTGAACTCAGGGTTGTCTGATTCTGGCACAGAGTTTGCCAATGCACATCCCTTGTTAGGGAGGCAGGTAAGGTGAGTGAGTGCCATGAGTGGGATAAGAAATAGCAAAGCAAACAGCACGGTGGATGACAGTTAACATCCATCCTCGATACTGGTGAAAAAACAAAGAAGAATCAATGGCAAAGTCTCTTGGAGCACACATTCACAGGGCCGGTCACCTCTCAGCTCTGGCCAGTTGTTACCATGTGAAAATATGGGTCTAACACTTCAGATTTTCCAATGTTTCAAGAGAAGCCTAGAAATCGGTATATTTTTTCCCCCATGTAACACCGCTCAGTTTCTAAATGCTATTTTGTGGTTCAAATAAAAATAAAATTCGGTGTGCACGCCTGCATGGCGAATCTCCAATAAAACGTATCTGTAGCCCACACTGTCCTCGGGGTCCCAGTCACAGTCTCTGTCATAGAGCTGAGCCCGGGTAGACCAGCTGGTCACCTGCCTCTCCATGGCTCCTGCTGCCTTCCTCCCCGCTGTGCTATAAGGAAGGGCATCAAGACCTGCCTTGGAGCAAATGCGTTTTATTTGCTGCTGTTGTGTAGATATAAGCCTCAATTCTTAGGATCACGTCCTTTATAAAATCTTGATCTGCCCTAAAGCAGTAGAATTCTCCTCTAAGGCACACCTGATTCCATCAAGTTGATGTGAGAATGCAAATACAGTGAGTGGTACCTCGAGATACGAGTTTAATTCGTTCCGTAACCTTGAGGCGTGGGAAACTATGAGATGCTTGAGTCTCGGTAAACTGGTGGGTCGTGTGCAGCCGGCAGATCTGCGAGATGACTCCTATCTCAACTGTTGCTCATATTTCAAAGCAAAAATCGCTTGCTCGATGGCTCGTATCTCAAAAATCTCATATGTTAGGACACTCGTATCTCGAGGTACCGCTGTATTACTGAACGCTTGGCTTGTTCTTGTGCACTAATCACGACTCTCCTCTCTCTTTCCTCTCTTCTCTGCCGCAGCTCTCCCTGTCAGAGGAGCAAAACGACGTAACGAAAAATGGCTGTGAATCGAAAGAGCTGGTCTACCTCGTGCACATCGCTTGTCAGGTAATTTCGTGGAGGCATCTCCATTTCACAGAAAATGTACCAAGGGTTGTTTGGAGCGGTGGTTAAATTCCTTTCTGTAATGCTTTCCTCACGTCGCCTCATAGAATCCACAGAAAAATACTTGTCCAATATTCAAAGGAAATTGGGCGGTGAATGGCTGTTGTTAAGATAATAAATGTCATCCTTTAAAAAAGAGGAATCAATGCGTTCAAACAGAACCAAGTGGAATGAATGCACAGTTTAGTATCTCAGCTCGCGTATCTTCTCTGCATCTTCAGAAAGTTGTTAAGGCTTTTGACACTTGTGAATGCGTAACAGTGAATATGGAAGTACATTTTGCTTTCTTTCTCTTAGGCATTTTGGCATTTCTGTATGTACTCAGAGTTGAAACAATCAGTTTAAAAGAATCAGTTTTCTAGCCGAAACCAGTTTGGACTGAAGGGTCCCGGGTTCCATTCCGGTCAAGGGCATGCATCTTGGTTGCAGGCACATCCTCGGTAGGGGGTGTGCAGGAGGCGGCTGATTGATGTCTCTCTCTCTCATTGATGTTTCTAACTCTCTATCCCTCTCCCTTCCTCTCTGTAAAAAATCAATAAAATATGTTTAAAAAATAAAAAAATGAAAGAATCAGTTTTCTAGACTTTTGATTTACAAACTTCAATGAAAATTCTTTTCATAACAGTGAGGGGAGTCTATTGTTCACGGTAAGATACTAAGAGCCCACAAAGTCATCTGTGCCTGAGATGCTCATGTTTCTAACCAGGATGGTGAATCCCACTGTGGTGTCATAGTAGAATGCGCGTATGTTTTAGAACGGTGCTAGTTTTGACTTGCTTTTAATGAGATTTAAGTTGTGTTACTTGGAGCATTGATTATTTCCTCTACCGAGTAATCAGTTAATATTGTTTATTTAGTCTGTGTTTATTGAGGCTTCTGCCAGTTTTTGAATTAGCCACTGTAAAGCACGTGTTTTCAAGCAAAACTTTCTTGAATACAAAGTTTTTAGTTTTCTTTGTGGGTCATTTATGTTAGCCTCCCATCCCCCCAAAGTATTATTTATGTATCTGAAGTTAAAAATTAAATAACCTGGAAAAGTCTAAGGCTTATCTCATATGGGAAATACTGAAGTTCTTAGTCCAGGTGACCTTAAGGAAAGCCTTTCAGAATTAAGTGCTTTTTTAAAAAAAATTTTTTAAGATTTTTTAAAATATGTTTTACTGATTTTTCACAGAGAGGAAGGGAGAGGGATAGAAAGCTAGAAACATCGATGAGAAAGAGACATCAATCAGCCGCCTCCTGCACATCCCCTACTGGAGATGTGCCTGCAACCAATGCACGTGCCCCTGACTGGAATCGAACCTGGAACCCTTCAGTCCGCAGGCCAATGCTCCATCCACTGAGCCAAACCGGTTTTGGCTTAAGTGCTTTTTTATTTAAGTTTTTTTTTTTTTTAGGTGTCAGAGTATGCTGCTGGAAAGTGAGTTTTCTTTTATGTTTTACTAGAGGCCCAGTGCACAAAAATTTGTGCACTTAGAGGGGGGGTTCCCTCAGCCCGGCCTGCACCCTCTCACAATCCGGGAACCCTCAAGTAGGGTCCCTAAGCTTTCCTTCCCCAGGCTGCAGGCAGCTGGCCCACCCCCGCTGCTGCCACTGCTTGCCACTGTGCAGTGCTGCCCCCTCCGCCCCTGCCATTGGTAGCTTCCCTCTGCAGGTGGCTGGCCTGGGCCTGCCTCTGTGGGGTGATCACTGACTGGTTACACCTGCCACAGAGTGAATGCAGGTGGCCTGGACCGCCCTCTTTCTTTGCTGGGGGGCGGAGCCAGCCTGGGGCGGAGCCATCTGCCTGCCTGATCGCCCCCAACCACTTGCTTGGGGGTGTGGGGGTGTGGTGGTTCAGGTCTCTGGTTGTTCCGGTCATTATGCCGGCCTTTATTATATAGGATTGACTGTCCTCTCGGAAGTAGGCAGCTGTAAACCACTAAGTTTCATGTTGTGTTTCACAAAATATCTTTATTTGGTGAGTTAATTTTTAAATGAGAATATTAGGAGCTTTTATGATGACCCTTTACTAACAGACCTTCTGCCTGGCTGGTGTGGCTCAGTGGTTGAACATCAAAGTATGAACTAGGAGGTCACGGTTCAATTCCCGGGCAGGGCACATGCCCAGTTTGCAGGCTTGATCCCCAGTGTGAGGTGTGCAGGAGGCAGCCGATCATCATTGATTTCTCTCCCTTTCCCTTCCTCTCTGATATCTATTACCTACGGATCTATATCTATATCTATATCTATATCTATATCTATATCTATATCTATATCTATATCTATATCTATATCTATATCTATATATCTGTAGCTGTAGCTGTAGCTATAGCTATATCTATCATCTATATCCATATCCATATCCATATCTATATCTATGTCTATATCATCTCTATCTATGAAAAAAACATAGCTTCTTTATCTAGCGTACCTGGTTGACATGTCATATTGAATTCATCCCTCCATAGCCTAGCACTTTTCAGCATCTTTTTTTATCACCATTAATTTCCACCTGTTCTGTCAGTGCAAATATTTTTGATTCTCATCAGCAAAGCACAGTGCCAGTAGTATCTGTGCTGGTGTCTCAAACTGACCGTCAGAAGTCATCTGTGGCATCTCGATTCCGTGCAGGAGAAGGTGTCATTGCTATTTGATGATGCTTCCACGAGGAGTGACCTAGATAGGTCGGCTGTTTCCTGGCCGTGAGCATCTTGTCCGACGGCTTAGAAAATGTCAGACGCCTTGGTATGCCGCCTATTGCTTCCAACCAGCAATTTGCTGCATTGTCCCCATGCCGCCACCCGCTCTGCCTCAGCGGAAGCGGCCACTGCTGCCTGCCCATGGCTCACCTCCCGCATCCTGGCCATGGAGCTCAGCCACACACCATGTTGAAGGAGAAATCCTGTGTTTTAATAACTGAGAGAGACTCACGGTCAGCCCTCTAATTTTGTGAGTGAGGACAGTGAGGCCCGCATGCCTGAGGTGGCTTTTCTGAGGGGTGGGGAGCTGCTGAGGACTTCAGGTCTCCGATGGCCGGTTTCTCCTGCTTCTCCTTGGAATTCCCAGGTAACCACAGCCTGGGGGTGGGGGAGGGGGACGTTGAGTCCTCAGGTAAGATAAGCTCATCCCCCCTGATGGGATCTGTCCATCTCAGAAGCTATTTATGCATGTTTCATATCTTTGCTAATTTCTCCTTTTCATAATGTGCTCTTGAGATTCTTTTTTTATTTAACCCAAATCCTTGGCCCTTCATCTTGACCCGCTCTCTTCCCGTGCTCTTTTATCTTAAAAAATCATGGCCAGCTAAATAGTGACCTTTTCCCTTCCGGTAAGTTAGGTGCTAACTGCTTCCTGCAGGTCTCATCTTGGAACCCTCTAATCCTGCCTTTGCCTCCGCCCTCTAAAGTCTTAATTTCTCTTTAAATTGTGGACCTAGAAATGCAAACTATGTTCCGCTAAGGAATTGGTCCGGAGTCAGTGGGCATCAGATAGGCTGACATGCATGCAGTCTGTTATTTCATTCTTACAACAACCAGCAAGGTGAATAGTCTGGTTTCCATTTTTCAGATGATGAATCCAAGACTCAGGATTGTCTTGGATTAAAGAGAAAGACCAAGATTTCAACCTCAGTCTAGTGGGTTTTTCCCCTGCATTCCTTCACCATTTTCTAATATGATTTGTACCTGGGTGGCTACAGTGAACTGTGTGAGCACATCCCAGATATTAATAAAGAGACCCAAACTGGCCATCTGGGTTTCTTTGAGTGACTTAAGTGGACAGGGTGTGGGTAGCATGTATGTATGAGTAAAGACACTTGCAGAGAGAACATGCACTGTTGCAACTTTCCAATGAAGAGCCTCTGAGAGAGAGGAGAGACTGACTGGGTTTCATCCCAGGCCAAGAGGCTCTGTAGCTGAGTGATGTAAAGCTATTTCATAGCTGGCATGGCAGGGCCCCATGCAATTGGGCAGATACTGTCAGACAACCTCAGTTATGCATGTTGGTGTGTCTCAGCTGAGGGGTACATACAGCTCAGCTATCCATGTTGGTGAGTCACAGCTGAGTGTAACCATGGATTACACTGCTCTCCTGGGTGCCGTGAAGGATTGATGTGTAATGTCTTGCCCTCTCCCTCTCCCTCTTGTACGAATTATTATTTAGAATAAGGTGTCTTAACCAACTGAGGCTCAGATATTTCCTTTCTAATCTTTTTGTTCTATTCTCCAAGTAAATAAACTGTAAGAAAAAAAAGTATTAGGTAGAAAAAAACGAGTTAGCTAATGTGGACGAAACCACTCTTTTCCAGTTTGTATCATTGATGTTTAGCTGAATGGGTATATGTTGTTTTTGTTTTGTTTTGTTTTCTGAAAATCAAACTATTTTTTTCTCTGCATTTTACCCACTTTTTAGGAAAAACAATGTTTCTAGTTTGAAATCAATGAAAATTTTTTAAAATCTTAGGAAATTCAGAAATATGTCAAGGTAGATATAGGATAAGCTTTTTATTGCCCCAAATGTTGAAAATTGAATCATTAAAAAACGTCCAAAATCAGATAAACCCTGCCACTAATTATATGGAGCCCACTACATAGAATGAAGCATTTATAAGTGACATGTTAGTGGTAGTGAGTCTTAAAAGCATTCTGTAGTCTATTCTTTTATCCTTTAGCAAATAAGCCAACACCAGCTTTTAAAGGTTAATTTTATAATGGCAATTTTAAACCTAGCTGTTGTAAGGATTTATTCTAACATGTGCTTTAATGAAAATCCTGTTCTGATCTTTCCCTTCTGTAAGTACAGTTTTGTTCCTGTAAGAATTGTTGCTTCGTAAAATACTGTGTATTTTACTGTCTCTTACTAAGCCTTATGGTTGAAATTTAAATGTCTCATGCTGAAGCTGGATTGTATTAACTACCTCCATACTTTAACCAGGATTCAGGAATAGAATTGTTTATTTTTCTGAAGATCCACTTTTCCATAAATATTTGTAGTAATATGAAGGCTTCATTCTGCCCTGGTTGATGAGACAAACAGTTGGTTTTAGGGGAATGCCTTCCTGCCTCAAAACATCTCCTGTATGTTGCTGCTTGAAATGCCACCATTAGAAATGTATTCCTGGGCATTAAATATTTCCTCCCTCAGCCCATTGAGCAAATGCGGTTCCTGAAGGGGCGGGGCTGGCAGATGGACATGTGCCGAGCATCTGTGCTCACACGGTGTCCAGGCGGATGCCAGCCTCCGCATTTAAGGTCACACCTCTCTGTGCCGTGGAGGTGGTGCTGTTCCCGGTGAGATGACTAAGCTGCTGTCACAGGTGTTAAGCAACCTGTGTGACGCCCTGTATCCAGGACACGACCGGGCTGAGACTTAAAGCAGGTCCCTCTCGTCTCCCTGCACTTCATCATTCAGCGGAAGATATGATTCATCGCACAGTTTTTCCCTGGATAAATTTCCTGTGATAAAGAGACACCCCGGGACATGGGTGAAGACGGTGCCTCTCAGAAAGAATAGCTACATCTATATCTAGAATCCCCCCCCTTTTTCTCTCTCTCTCTCTCTCTCTCTCTCTCTCTCTCTCTCTCTCTCTCTCTCTCTCTGATTACCAAGCTAGCACAAGCCACTCCCTCTGGCTGAGCCATTGTGATGGCATGTGTGATTGCGCCCCGGGATCGGATATAACCCTCTGCACTGCCAAACCGAGGTAAAGTGGAAATGGAAATGTGTTCCTTCTGTGACTCAAGTCCTGCAATAGGTTTTCACTGAAGTTAGAAGCTGAAACCGCTGCCCAGCAAGGCCTGCGAGGACCTTGCACCCTTGGACTTGCCTGTCCCTTCTCCATCGTGTCTTGACAGCCTTCTCTCCTCTGCTGGTTCCCAGGAGACACTACGTTCTTCCTGCCCAGGGCATTGAACTTCGATCAGCCCCTGACTCTTGACATTGAGCACTTGCTGGGTCTAGTTCCTTCCCAGTTTTCATTTTTTTTAAGTATATATACTGTCAAATACATATATTTGACAGTATTATAATATATATACTACATATTATATATTATATATATATTTGACAGTGTTATAGCAATCTCCCATTTCCCACGCTTTGCCCTCCTCTACCCAACCCCGTTCCCCCAGCCCCGCGGGAAACAGTTTAGAATCACATCCTCAGAAAGGTTTATTCTGGCCACCTTAATGAAGTAGGCTCTTGGCTTATTTCTTTATAGTACAAAACTATCAGTATTTCATTTATGGATATATTTGCTTTTAAAAACACTCACCATGCGGTTATTAAAAAGAATTTCTTACCCTTTGTGACAGCATGGATGGACCTGGAGGGTACTCTGCTGAGTGAAATAAGCCAGACAGAGAAAGACAAACCTCACATAACCTCACTGATAAGTGGAAGCTAATGAACATCATAAACTGATGAACAGAGTAGTTCCAGAGACAGAGCTCAGAGAGATGGCTGGATGAAAAGAGATTAACCAAAGAACTGTATGCATATATGCATAACCAGTGAACACAGGCCGTAGTGTGGTGAAGGCTGGGGTGGGACAGGGGCTGGGAAGAGGGGAGGAAGTGGGGAATTGGGGAAGATCTATAATACTGTCAACAATAAACTATAACAATAAAAAATATTCGTTTTCTCTCTAAGAAGTCACAGGTTTGATGGTCCTTTCTCTGTTGCATCTCTAATGCTGACTCCAGTGCAACTCTGTTTAGGTTCTCAGTAAATATCTGGTGAATGAATGAGAAAAAGAAGAACAGATTTTTGTCTTAGAAATGTGATCCTGTTCACATTGGGATAGTCTTTTTTCTCTCGTCTTCTTTTTTTCAGAATTGTTGATTTTTTGCTACCCATTAATAACAATAATTCCTTGATAGTAATAATTACTAAGGTTAGAAGTTAGCAGCAAATGACAATTTAGGCAGATGTATGTCATTTGTTTTTGTTTTGTTCTTTATATAATAATTGAATTTCTAAAATATTCTAATCAGCTGCTATTCCTTCATTTTGGAAATTGGGTGATTAAGTCTATTTTTTTAATGTATGAAATTTAAAGTCTTTTTTATATCTGCCAAAAGTGAGGTGTTTACTGTTTTTACAATTTACTTAGTGAATTTAATATGGTTTTAGATGATTTGTAAATTGTGTGTTAAAATTTTAATTTCATTAATGAAAATCTTTATAAAAAGCAGACTTTTGCTGGCACCCAGACATTTTTAAAAAGTTGAGAGAAATCAATTCACTGATCTCTGAAGAGATGAATTTTGGATTCCAATCTCCATCATTTACTTGTCGAGACTGTGAAGGTTATTGCATGTATGTGGTTGGTTGTTGATATCTATTTCTGTGAACAAGACTGCTTATATCAGTGGTTCTCAACCTGTGGGTCAAGACCCCTTTGGGGGTGGAACGACCCTTTCACAGGGGTCGCCTAAGACCATCGGAAAATGCAGATATTTACATCACGATGCATAACAGTAGCAAAATTTCATGGTTGGGGGTCACCACCACATGAGGAACTGTATGCAAGGGTCGCGGCCTTAGGAAGATTGAAAACCACTGGCTTAGATGAAAGAACAAGATTACCTTTTAAAATTAATGAACTTCATTTTGTAGAGCAGCTTTAGGTTCCCAGCAAAATCGAGTGGAAAGTACAGGTTTCCCTTATACCTCTTGTTTCCACATCTGCACAGCCTCCTCCACTGTGGACATTCCCTGCCAACATGGTACATTTGTGACAGCTGATGAGCCTCCATTGACATACCATTGTCATCAAGAGCCCAGTCAGGGTGTTGCACATTCTATGGGTTTGAATCCATTTATAATGACATGTGTCCACCCTTAATGTGTCACACAGAATAGTTTCACTCCCCTGACAGTCATCTGTGCTCCGCCTGTTCATCTCTCACTTCCCAGGAACTTCTGGGAACCACTGATCTTTTGATTGTCTCCGTCGTTTTGACTTTTCCAGGGTGTCCAATGGTTGGGATCACACAAAATGAAGGTTTTGTGGCGTTGGTGTCTTTTGCTTAGTAATATGCATTTTGGATTTCCTTTATGTTTTTCTCATAGCGTCATGGCTGACTTTTTTTTCTTGCGGAATAACATCGCCTTGTCTGGATGTACCACCGTTTATCCCTTCATCAGCTGAAGGTCGCTTTTTAGCAATTTTAACTAAAGCTGCTATAAATATTCATTTGCGGGTTTTTGTGTGGGCAGCACATACTTTTTCAGCTCATGTAGGTAAACACCCAGGAGTGCAGTGGTTGGACCTGATGATTAGAATGTGCTTCATTTTGTAAGAAACTGGCAAACTGTCTTCCAAAGTGGCCATGCCATTTCAGCACCGAATGAAAGTCCCTGTTGCGTCACATGCTTGCCAGCCTCGGTGTTATGGGCGCTCTGGATTTTTGTCATTCCGATGTGTGTGCACTGGTGTGTCCTTGTTGTTTGCATCTGCATTTCTCGGATGACATGTGGTGTGGAGGAGCATCTCCTCATATGCTTATTTGTCACTTGTTTATCTTTTTGGTGAAGTGTCTGTCAAGGCGTTTGACTCATTTTTGAATCAGTTGTTTGTTTTCTTATCTTTGATTTTTAAGAGTTCTTTCAATATTTTGCATACTTATCAGATAAGTCTTTTGTGAATATTTTCTCCAATTCTGTGGCTTTTCATTTTATTCTTTTTATTTTTTAAATTTATTTGTTATTTTTTTTGGACAGTGCCTTTGACAGAGTGGGAAATACTAATTTCAGTGAGGTCTAGCTTAACAATTCTTTTTTTTTTTTTTATGGATTGTGCCTTTGATTTGTATCTGAAGAGTCATCATCAAACCAAGATCGTCTATATTCTCTTCTATGTTATCTTTCAGGAATTTTATTGTTTTGCATTTTACAATAAGGTCTATGATCCATTTTTGAGTGTCAAGTCTAGGTATATTCATTTGTTTTTGTTTGGATGTCCAATTGTTGCAGCACCATTTGTGAAAAAGACTGTCTTTTCTCTATTGTATTACTTTGCTCCTTTGTCAAAGATCAGCTGACTATGTTTAAGTGGGTCTGTTTCTGGCTGCCTATTTTGTTCCATTGTGTTTGTCTATTTCTTTGTCAATATCTCACGTTACAGAAAATCCTGAAGTAGGATAATAGCTTTGCTTCAACATCCTGTTAGCTATTCTGGTCTTTTGTCTCTCCTTATGAAATTTCGAAGATGTTTGTTGACATCCACAAAAATAACTTGTTGGAGTTTTGATTGCGTAGCATTGTGAATGTATAGATCAAGTTGTGAAGAACTAATGTCTTAAGAATATTGAGTCTATCCATGAAAATGGTATATCTCTCCATTTATTTACCCTTGATTTCTTTCACTAGAGTTTTGAAGTTTTTCTCATGTAGACCTTATATTGGACACTTTTTGTTAAATTTATATCTAAGTATTTTATTTGGGGAGAGAAGGGATGCTTATGTAAACAGCATTGTGTTTTTCATTTAAAATTCCACTTATTCATTGCTGGTATATACAAAAGCAATCATGTCTATTTTACCTAGATAATCATGCCATATGTGTACAAAGGCAGTTTTATTTTTTCCTTCCAAATTTGTATCTTCTATTTCTTTTTCTTTTTATTTTTTTGGTCTTACTGCATTAGCTAATAATTATAGTACAGTGCTAAAAAGCATTGGTAAAAGGGAACACTTTGGCCTTATTCTTGATCTTGTCATGTAACTCACTACATTGTTTTGGAGTTTAACTACTTATTATCAAGTTTAATTTAAAATGCTCTAAATGAAATACCATTTTAGAAAAAAGGTTTGGTTCATAATAGAGACTAATTATAGCATCCTTTTCTGCTTACCCATAGGGCAAAAGTTGGATTGTTAAAAGAAGTTACGAAGATTTTCGAGTACTTGACAAGCATCTTCATCTGTGTATATATGACCGAAGGTTCTCCCAGCTCTCAGAGCTTCCCCGTTCCGATGCCCTGAAGGATAGTCCAGAGGTAATTACTCTACATAAATTAGTAGACATTTTTGCTTGTATACCAAATAAAAGCTTAGATTGAACACTCAGGATGATTCCTTGGATTATTTGTTTCATGAATGAAAAATTAGCAATGCTGGGTAAGATGTTGAGTAAAGTAGGTTCAATGTATAATCTTATAACAAACAAAAAAAAACTCAAATTGCACTATATAAATGAGTAGACCATTCTCCAAAGAGAATATAAAATATAGAAGCAAAAATATGGAAAGAAATTGACTTTAGCAATAACAAATAAATGCATATAAAACACTCCTGTTTGCTTAGCTTTGATGGCCAGCTATGTCTTTGCATTCACCTGCACACCTGCCAAGTTTTCCTAGTGAAAATATAAAAGAGAGAAAGAAATTTTTTAAAGGGAAGAGATTTTCTTATATAACATCAGAAATAAATTATGAGGAATGTTTGAAAGTACAAGGGGTAAGACTTTGAGGGCAAAAAAATATAGCATAAAATACATGTGGAAGAAGACAGATAAACTAGAAATCGTATAGGTAAAAAATAGCATTAGATTATGAGCTGCATGATAATAGTTGGTCAACAATGGACAGCATATGTGACAGAGGTCCCATAAGATTATAATGGAGCTGACATTTTATATGGCCTCGCCACATAGCTGACATAACATCAGAGTGCAATGCATCACTCAAATGTTTGTGGCGATACAAGTGTAAACAAACCTAGTGTGCTGCCTATCACCTACAAGTATAGTACCTACATGCCCAGGCGAAAGGTCACAGTTCGATTCCTGGTCAGGGCATATACCCTGGTTGTAGGCTCGATCCCCAGAAGGGGATGTGCAGGAGGCAGCCGATCAATGATTCTCTCTCATCATGGATATTTCTGTCTCTCCCCCTCTGCCTTTCTCTCTCTGAAATCAATAAAAAGCCTTATAAAAAATAATAAAGTATAGCACGTGCAATTATGTACGGTACATAATACTTGGAAATGATAATAAACATGTCGCTGGTTTATGTATTTACCGTAATGTGCTTTTTATCGTTGTTTTAGCGAGAACTCCTTTTACTTAGAAACATTTACTATAAAACAGAATGCTGTGTCATCCCAGCCGCAGCCTCACTCATCTCATTTTTATCGTGTCTCATGATTGCCTCATTTTCTCCTGGCCTTGATGTAATCTCGTGTTGTTTTGTACAGAGCATGCCGTGCAGGTTTGTAGCCTAGGAGCAGTAGGCTGTGCCGTCTAGGTTTGTGTAAGTGCACTCTCTGATGAAATCGCCTGAGGATGCGTTTCTCGGAACATGTCCCCATCAGTTAAGAGCTGCATGACTGTAAACAACATAACTGAGAGGGGCAAACACAGGGCTCTGCGGAGCGTGATTATTACACTCAGAGGGAAAGTGAAGCAATCACATTCATGGGATGAGAGAAGAATCTTATAAACATAAAAAAGAGAGCTTACACATGAACATATAGTCATTTAACTTAATTTTAATAATAACAAATCTGAATAGATGAACTACGCACAACATTGACACAGATGAAGAGAGAATTAGTGAGCTGAAAGATCAAACTTTAGCCAAGACCTGTGTGGCACATGGATAGAGCGTCGGCCTTCGGACTGAAAGGCCCCAGGTTTTATTCTGGTCAAGGGCATATACCTTGGTGGTTTGGCACATCCCCAGTGCAGGGTGTGCAGGAGGCAGCTAATTGATGTTTCTAGCTCTGTCTCTCTCCCTTACTCTCTGTAAAAAATCAATAAAAATTAAAAAAAAATCAAACTTGATGAGAATACAGCCCCAACAGGAATAAAACATAAGAGAATAGTCAGGAAACAGGGAGAAAAGATGGAGAAGGCTCTATTTCCTTCTCATCGGGAGTAAGTAAAAATTAATATAAGGAAGTCCCCTAAAGCTAAAAACGGCATGTTTTCAGATTACATGGTCCCATTAAGTGCTGATATAATGAGGGAAAAAGACACACTTCTAGAAACAGGTGGGGAAACTTCAAAATGACAAAACACAGAGAAAACCAGAAAAGCTTTTAGAAAACAAAACATAGATTTTTCTCAAAAGAACAAGAATTGTATCAGCATTGGAGTCCTCAGCGGCTGCAGTGGACGCTTGGAAACAGTACCAAACCTCATCCAAGTCTCGAGGGTCAGCCATTTCAATTCTGTAACTAATCCCATGGCAGTTAAGGATGTAGGCAAGGTGGCAACATCATCAGCCGTGTGAGGACTGGCCCTACAGCAGAGTCTTGGGGACATCTGGGAGCCACTGGTTCCTTCGTGTCATAGAAAACCTGGGAGTCTCTCCATCTCCATTCCCTTGTCTGTCTGTGTGCTACCTTTTTCTCTCTCAGACTGTATGGTCATCACCAGTGGGTCCCAGGTTTTTGTCTATGTTAAAACAGCAGCCAGCCTGAGCTGAAATTTTGTATCCTAATTCCTGATTTCTACAGTCACTCTTGCTAGGCCCGTTCATGTGATGTCACATTCCTGGACCAATAGGCTGGCCCATGGTGTAGGACCATGTATGAACATGGCTGCCCTGCCATCGCTGGGGTATTACAGAGAAAGAGTTTCAGAGTTGCTGGGAGAAGCTGGCAGGAGCCCACTATGTCTCTGCTATCATTATCATTTATATTTTCAATATAAAAATAGAAAGAAAAAGCAATAAAATTAGAAGCTTTAAAATACTCTGCCCCCCGGTGATGAGGGGTTAAAAGCCAAAGTTTTGTGCCATGCAGGGGATTATTATGTATGTGCCTGTAGTTCCAATTCATGGAACTGTTTCTCTGGGAAGAATTCTCTGTAACTATGGAAATGCCAAGAAGCCTGTAGAGTTGCCTTTTCCCTTAAAACAACCCATTTGCAACAGTTCTTCTGACAGAGAGTAGTATCTGTACTCCGAGTTACCACTGAATCTTCTCTTTCCTTTCAGTCTGTCACTCAGATGCTTATGGCTTACCTATCCCGGCTTTCATCTATCGCTGGCAACAAGATCAACTGTGGACCTGCCCTTACTTGGATGGAGGTATTATCTAATTCCCTTTTTATTAAGGTTTATTTTTAAATTATCTACTTAAGAAATTTAATAATCGTTTAATTTTGATAACTATTTAAATTTTAGGAGTCCAAGAAATGGTGTCTGTTCTTTCTTCTGGAAGGATATAGATGTGACACATTAAATATTTTTCATCTGAAATCTTTCTTTGCTAAGCCATGCAACTAATTTTAATATTTATTTGGTGCTTAATATATTAATGTATACATTTAGAAAGGTGTGCATGTATTTGCAGTTGACTTAGTAATTGAAAATAGTTTCCAGTTATTTATTGAACAACGACAACTAAGCTTTTAAAGGATCTGATTGAAGAAGAAGTCTCAAGTGCCTTCTGGTCAAGAGGGCAGAGTTGGAAAACTCTATGCTCACCTTCTCACATGGCCACAAGAATTACAGCTTAATTTTAGAACAGCCATTCTTGAGAACCACTTGAAGACTAGCTGACAAGAATTTCCATAACTAAGAATATTTAAAAGAAGCCACGTTGAGATTGGTAGGAAGGGTGGAGATGTGGAACAGCTGGTCCACACCTGTGGGTGTGGCAATTAAGAACTGGGAGAAATATATCAGCTGTGCAGGTCTCCCCTTAGAAGCAAGTGATCCTAGCCTTACACTGGACTCCGTAGCCCAGGGTCTCAGTGCCTAAGACATCGAAGAAAGAAATTCAAGGAGATACAAGTAATTGGAAGCACATACTATGCTCATGGACAGGAATAATTGCCTGTTAAAATGTCCACAGCAATCTATAGATTCAATGCAATCCCTATCAAAATACCAATGGGACTTTTCAAAGAACTAGAAAAAAATAATCCGAAAACTTATATGGACCCAGAAAGACCTGGAGTAGTCAAAGCAATATTAAGAAAGAATAACAAAGTTGGAGGTATTATGCTACCTGACATCAGATTATACTACAAGGCCATAATAATAAAAGTGGCATTATTATTGGTAGAAAGAGAGACACATAGATCAGGGGAATAAAATAGAGATTATAGAAATAAACCCATGTCTGTGTGGTCAGCTAATCCATGACAAAGGAGGCAAGAATATACAGTGGGGTAAAGACAGTCTCTTCAATGAATGGTACAGGGAAAAGTGGATGGATACATACACAAAAAAAAGAGAAGAGAAGAAAAAAAAAGAAAAAAGGAAAAGAAAAGAAAGGGGATCTTTCTTATACCATATGGAAGAATAAATTTAAGAGGATTAAATACTTAAATGTAAGACCTAAAACCATAAAACTCATAGAAGAAAACATAGGCGGTACACATTTCGTCCTTGCTCTTAGCAATATTTTTTGGGGGGTATGTGAGGGAAACAATATAAAAAATAACCAAATGGGTTTATATCAAATGAAAAAGTTTTTGCACAGGGAAGGCAGTAATCCACAAAGTGAAAAGACAGCTCACTGAAGGGGAGAATATATTTGCTAACCACACAACACAGTATATCCCAAATACATGAGGAATTCTACAAGTTAACCCTTGCCCCACAAAAGAAAACAACACGTACAGAAAAGTACTCCAATTAAAAAATGGACAGAGGACCTGGGTAGACATTTCTCGAAAGACAGACAGTGGCCAGTAAACATATGAAAAGTGGCTCAACATCCCTAATCATTGGGGAAATTGTGAATTAAAACCATGAGATATCACCTCGCCTATGTGAGAATGGCTGTCATAAATAAATCAAGGAACAACAAGTGTCGGCAAGGATGTTTAGGGAAGGGAACCCCTGTGCACTGTTGATAGGATTTTAAATTGTTGCAGCCACTGTGGAAAACAGTATGGAGGTTCCTCGGAAAATTAAAAAAGAACCTTGCAATTAAATAAAATATATGACCTTGCAATTTCTAACACTAATTGGTAAAGATATATGCACCCTCGTGTTCATTACACCATTATTTATAATAACTTAGATCTGGAAGCAACCTAAGTATCCATCACCAGTCGAATGGTAAGTGTACAGTGGAATGTTACCCATAAAAAGAACAAAATCTCACCATTTGTGACAACATGGATGAACCTAGAATTACTATGTTATGTGAAATAACCAGGTCAGAGAAAGACAAATACATGAATTCTCTTACATGTAGAATCTAAAAAGCAGAATAAACAAAATAGGAAAAAGAAGTCTTGGATGGTACAATATCCAGAAAATATGTTAGATATTTTTTCTTAATTTGCATATGCAGAGTTATTCTTTTCCCATTGGAAACTGGAAGGCAGTATGGAAAGTAGAAAGATTGCAGAATTTAGAGCTACATCAGCTTGTATTGAGATCTTGGCTCTTTCACTATTGTGTGTATGATCTTCGACAAATGATTTAATCTGTTGCAAATTACATGACCTCTGTTAGCTTTAGCATCTTCATCTTTAAATAATTTGAATGATGATTAGTATCCTTTGGAGTTATGAGGATTAAATTAAATCATAATGTCATAGGAATAGCACAATGACTGTCCTACATTAAGTAGTATTCAGTAAATGATAATAGGTTTTCTTTAAACCTATTGGGTTATAGTTTCCCTAAATCAAATTGAATATCAAAGAAACTTTTGCAAGTCTCGCGTCTTTAACCATCTCACAGCGCTTGTTTTTGTTGTAGATTGATAATAAGGGCAATCACCTTCTAGTCCACGAAGAATCGTCCATCAACACGCCTGCCGTCGGTGCAGCCCATGTTATCAAGAGGTACACAGCTCGGGCCCCGGATGAACTGACCTTAGAGGTAAACGCCTAACGTCGCTGCTCTGTGTTAGCTCAGCCTCATCCTTAACCATGTGAATCGTTTGTAATGAAAAGCACCAGGTTTTTTTTATACCCCATTGTCATTTCGCTTGGCATACCATTTATTTTCACTTAAATGACGGTTTTCATCTTGGAAAATTTCACCTTTAGTGTCTCCCATTTCTCTAGGAAGTTATTCCTGCTCTCCTTTCCCTACTCCACCCCAAGTCCGGACTGAATGCCGTTCTGAACCATGTCTGGTTCATCATCCACGTATCACTTCCTTCCACTCACTCTTAATTGTTCTCCTGTCGGTCCCTGTTATCTTCTCGAAAGCCAGGTCTCCGTCTTTTTTTCTTACTTTATGTTTTCATATCTCAGACATGATACCCCATGATCCTTCTTTTTTTCTCACTGTTTGTTCAGAGAGGGAGCTAATGGATGGGTGAGAAGAGAAATGACATTTCTGCTTTCAGATGCAAAAGACCGGGAATTAATTTCTTCCTCTACTATTGGCAGAGGAGAGATATAAATCAAAATGCTAACAGTTATTCAGTTTAAGGAAGATCCATCTACATTTTTACTGTATAGAATCTGAGCTGGTCTTCAAACTTAATTTCTAGGTTCTGTACCCAGAGGAATGTAGATCTTGAAAGATGCCCTGTCTGTTAGCAAACGTGGCTTTGTGAAGGTGACTCTTCCCTGTCGTAAAATATTCACTGTGAATACACAAAAATTCCTAACGTAACATGAGACACCTTAGTCATATGGCTGTGTCATACTTAACTCTGCTCTGTTACAGAGAGCATCACTTGCTTTGATCGAAGAATGCAAATTCCATTAAATAGGTTATTACAAAGGATTATTGCCATTTTACATTTATGATGTTGTAAAAGTTTGTGCAAACTCACTAGTTCTATTTTTGTTGTTATTTTATTTTAATTTATTTTATTTTTTAGAGTGAGAGGATAGGCTATTGTACCTTCTATGGAAAGAAGTGTAGTTGTCATCAAATTTTCCTAAGAATTACCCAGGAATTGTAGACTTCTTAGGTTTGTCGTAGATGATAAGTAAGATGATGTCAAGGGCTCAGCACAGTGCCTGGCACACGGCAATCGCTCACTCATTGTGTTATTAATGAATATGAGAATATCTGCTATAAATATGAGAGTATCTGCCTTTTATAAGTGAACGAGAGGCCCAGTGCACAGAATAATGCACTGGTCAGGTCCCTCAGCCTGGCCTGTACCTTCTCACAATCTGGGACCCCTTGGGGGATGTTGGAGAGTCACTTTCAGCCTGCTCTCACCGGCCAGGCCGAGAGACCCCACTGGTGCACAAATCTGGCACTGGGCCTTTAGTATGCATATAAGATCTTTGGTTAATCTCTTCCTGTCCTCTCCCCTCCCACCTCCCCCTTTCCTCTGAGATTCATCAGTCTGTTCCATGTTTCCATGCCTGTGATTTCTGCTCCTGCTCCGAGCATCTTGCCCCCTGTTGGTCAGTGTGCATCATAGCTACCAGCTGGTTTGCTGGTTGGCCAGTCACTTAGGCTTTTATATATATAGATGTGGTCACTTTCAGTAACAGCAGAGAGGATTGTAACAGCTGATGATGGTGTGATACACAACCCTTTAAAAATCTTACGCCATCGAGCTGGCTTCCTGCAGTCACTGCTCATGGTTTGCCTGATCCCAGCCTTTGTGCTGCTTTACTTTTTGTAGCCTCTCTTTAACAGATGGTTAAAATTATTATTAAATTCTGTACAGAAAGAGATAGTAAGTTTTTTCAGAAAATTAGCCAGAAAGGAAGATAGTGCTTTGATCCTTGCGTTCCAGTTCAGGTTAAATTGGAGACCTAACAGTTGGTTTAAATTTGATTGAACGAATTTCCCTTACGTTTTCTTTTCCTAGGTGGGCGACATCGTTTCTGTGATCGACATGCCCCCGAAAGTGTTGAGCACGTGGTGGAGAGGCAAGCACGGGTTTCAGGTGAGCAGCGGGGAATCGGGTGTGGAAAAGGCGAAAGGGCAGTTTTTCTCGGTTCTTCGCTAATATTTTGGATTACAGCGTGTACTGGCAATAGACCAGCGGTTCTCAACCTGTGGGTCGCGACCCCTTTGGGGGTTGAACAACACTTTCACAGGGGTCGCCTAAGACCATTGGAAAACACAGATACGATTCATAACAGTTGCAAAATGACAGTTATGAAGTAGCAACAAAAATAATTTTATGGTTGGGGGAACTGTATTAAAGGGTCGCAGCATTAGAAAGGTTGAGAACCACTGCAATAGACTTTACCATCAGAATTCTGTGTGCAGCGGGAGGAAAATGTAGCTGGTACTAGACCTGGGCTTTCTTTTCTAGTTACTAATGTTGTTATTTTTACTGCCTCCTCCTTTCCCAAATGGTGAGAAAGCCCGAAGGTTGTGTGGAATCACAGGCCTGACAATCACTTTGTGATCAGGCCTGTGACTACATTGCTTCTACTATCGGTTTTAAATCAGGGTTTCCATATATTTTCTCTCTAGAATGAAGCCAGTTTGTCAATGATTTTTCTTTAAAATGCGTTTATAACTCTTAATGTAAACAGTGTATTAATAGCAGAATAACAACAGAATCTAAAATAGTCTCATTTCTTCTTCCACACGGGGCTAAATAACGTTAGACCTGATAATGAAATCATGTCGTTTCTTCAGCACTGATTTCCATAGTCTAAATAAGGTTTCTTTAATCCTTTAAAACACTGGAAGCGCATCTAAAAATGCCTTACGATTGTATTCTTAATATGTTCTATTTTTTGTGTGAAATGTTTATAAAAATCTTAAATATTGCATAAATAAAATACTGCTAAAGAGTTGAAAGCATTAATAACTATTATAAATATTGATCTTTAACTACATATGAAATAAAACTAATTACTGGGCTTTTATAAAATGTATTATATTAAAAAATAGTCGTGCAGTGGTAAAGAGCGTGGACTCTGCTGCCAGATTTCTTGGGCTTTAATCCTGTGTTATCTTGAGCAAGTTGTTTAACTTCTCTGTGCCTCAGTTTCTTTCATTGTAAAGTGGGGATTGTAGGACCTTTCTGTACCTTATAAGATTATTGTGAAGATTACATGTATGAGGATAAAATATGGAAAGTACTTAGATCAGGCCTGATGCGTATTTTTCACTTAATAAGTGTTGATTTTTAAATGTAAATAATTTTGTTTTTTTATTTTACAAATTTAATTTTGTGAATCCCTTTATCTATTATAAAAATACCTATAGCGATTTATTAATGATTAAGAAAAAATATACCCATATTACCCTTCAAGTTATTTGTTTGTATGTTGGGGTCCCCTTTTATCTGTGCTCTGATTTCTGGATTGCTAGCAATAATTGGTACCTTTGATTGAATATAAAGGTACATAGAAGGCTGAGGTTATCTTTTTTCTATTAAGGGATCAGTTCTCCGTGTTCATGGAAATGAGATATAAACTTTAGGATCTCAGAGATGATAAAAAGCATATTTGGCTTTAAAATGGCAGTTATTTCTTGGCCTAGATATTGTTGCCTTTTTTAAAATCTTAGGTAACTCACTTGCTTTCTAGAAGGATTCTAAGTGGAACTCTCTAAGAAAAAAGTAAAGTCCAAAACATTTCAGTTCTTTGGCTGTAAAAATATTAGCAGGTTTTTCCTTCTTCCATGTAACAAACATGTATGAAGTAGTGAGTCTATATTAGGTACAGATTTATCTCCCAAACTCCTTTATTTAGAGTCACACAAATTAGTTTATTTCTTAACAAACTACATTAAAAAATAGATTAAAATAACTAGTTAAAAAGTAGTTTATTGCCAAGACAAATTATTTAAAATAAATACAGGGCTTTTAAATTTTAAGAATTGATTTGTAATTGATAATGGAAGGTGTGTGTGTTTTTAATATTACAAATGCTGTCTTTTCATCCTGATTGGTCTTGGAAAGGGGAGTCTTATCTGTTTAGGTCATGTTGGCATATGCCTGTGATTTGGGTTGTGGAGCATCCATAAAACCAGGAACAGGTCTTAAATGTCCAAACTTCATTTAAAAAAGGAATCTAGTACTTTAAGGACCAAATCCACTCTTACTAAACAGTCATCCATTTGTAAGCGTATCTTATTATGCAGGGGTGTGTGCATGGAAATATACGCGTTAAAGCATCAGTTATGTACAGAGTATCGCGAGGGTCTTCATACATATTTTCTTGAATCTTTGAAAAACTTCATGAGGGTTGCTATCCCCATTTTATGGAGAGGATATAGTTTCGAGAGGATTAATAAAACAACCAAGATGCCAGATCAGTAAGAAAGTGATGGAGAACCTTTTTCTGCCAAAGGCCACTTGGACATTTGTAGCATCAGTTGTGGGCCATACAAAACGATCAGCTTAAAAGTTAGCCTGCTCTATTTGGTCAGTCATTTAATTAACTCACTCTAATCCCTTGGCAGGGCCAGGCCAAATGACTTTGTGAGGCTAATATGGCCCGAGGGCCGGACGTTCCTCACCTCTGGACTAGGGACTCAGATTGAGGCTATTTAATCACATCTTCTGAAGAGCATTGAGCGCAATTTCTACATTGACTCTCCTGTTACTGATCTCCACCTCACTTTCCTACTCTAGAGAAGGAACATCATTTCTTTGCAGTCAACAGGAATGTTCCAAAGATGAAGCAACTGTGGGCTGCAAAACATTCAGGCTGCCAGTGGAAACTTTGCTGTTACCAGGGTTACATTTTTACAAGATGACTAGGACCTTGTATCTGGAAAAACTCCTCTTCAGGTGATTTGTGACAGTGTTTACTCCCGTTAGGTAAAATTGTGATCATATGCTGATCTCTTCTCAGATATCCTGTGGAGAGAGGGAGATAATAGTAATTTACTCCACGTACAGTGTCGGTCCTCCCTTCCCATGTGCTCTTGTCAGTAGGTTCTGGGACTTCAGTGGAAACTCTGTAACAAAGCTTGTTTTACCACAGGCTAATGGATATAAACAGTTATGTTCCGAGGCATCTCACCCACTTTATAACGAAATGAAATGACATTGAATGAAACCATGCTCTCCCAGGACCTCTGTATATGATAATTATAGATCAGATCCTTTTACTAGCCCAAGTTTTAAGTTTGAAATAACTGGGATAATGCCTCCCAATCTCTAGTGAAAGACAGTTAGCTGTTTCTGACTAATTAGACCTGGTAAAGAATCAAAGCCTCCAGAGACCTGCCTCAGTCTTCAGTCTGATTGGATTTAGTCTTGAGGAGCCTGCAGGCGATCATCCACAGATGTGGCCAGAAGTTTCCCAATAGGGTGGGTCAACTGTCATCCCCCCAGGAACAAACCTCCTGGATAGCAAAGGTCTCCCTGGAAAGATGACCTCTACCATGTGAGGGAATGACTCAGCACAGGAAACTGGGGTGCCTACCTTACAAGATCTAAATCTAGAGCCCCCAACCCTGGTTTCTGTTCACATATTTGCAGTCAAATCTGCCCTCCCTTTGTCACAGCCCCAGGTGAGTGGCTGCACACAAAATTTTGTGTGTTGGCCCTTTAAGAGGGTGACTGCATATTCAGCCATCTATCCCTGACAGATAGTAACCTTGCAGCATTTCATAGTCAGACATTATGTGGTACCTTTCTCAGTTCTGATTCTCTCTGTTGGGGGACCCGGCTTGGGGATTAGGTCCCAGAGTTCTCAGTGGCAACCCCCACACCCGAGACAGTTCTTGAGAACCTCAGTTGCTGTCAGTGGAAATCTGGCCAGCTCTTTTGTGCCTCCTCCCTTCCTACCAGTCTCTAGGAAGTCTGCACTTTCCATCTTTGGTTATCAAGGTTCACTCCTGCTAGTCTTCAGTTGATTATTCAGGATAAAAATGCCAAAAATAAAAAGTAAAAAGCCAGTTACCACGCTAAAGGGATTATTCGATAAACTTGTTCTTCATATAAGAACATTTTTTATGTGACTCCTTTCAGAAGGGTGAATTTGATTTTTAAATTTCCTGTAATGTAAATTGCCTGAATTCCTGGTGTCTCCTAAATTCTGATGTAGATAGATGATATAGATTCAGAATGTGAATAAGCATCATCTTTATTTTTGTGAGATGGCTTTGTTTGTAAGGTTCATCTACTTGCTAGGACTACCATAACCACTAACTGCAGACGGAGTGACTTAAACAACAGACGTTTACTTCCTCAGCTTTCTGGAGGCCGGAAGTCAAGGTCAGGGTGATTGCCAGGTCGGTTTCCCCTGAACCCTCTCTGCTTAGCTTTCGGGTGACCCCCTTTTTGCTGCCTTCACCTGCATTTTTTCCTTTCCGCTGTGTGCACGCATCCTCAGTGTCTTTGTCCCTGTACCCTAATTTCATCTTAGAAGGACAGCAGGCAGATTAGAACGGACACGTCTAAATGACCTCATTTAACTTGAATTGCCTTTTGAAAGGCCCCACCTTCAGATAGATTTTGAGATACTGGGGCTTGGTGCTTTGAAATACGAAGAGGTTTCATCTGGTCATGAATGGCCAGGTGGTTGGGGTCTCCCTTGGGGCTGGTGTGAAGCGGTCAGGGACTCGGGCAGACTTGCTAAGCGGCAGGGCCCTCCCTGAGCCAGGCTGGCCCTAGGCCGAGGGTGGGCAGAGCTTGGGGGCCATGACTGCAGTTCTAGTCTGGGTGTTGCTTTAGCCTAAGCCAGTGGTCGGCAAACTGCAGCTCTCGAGCCATGGTTTGTCGCTCTGTTGACTAATGAGTTTGCCGACCCCTGGCCTAAGCCATCATTTAGCGCTGGGAACAAAAGGATGAGTTCATCCCTGTGTTTAAATTATACCATGACACCCTGTCTTTTCTTAAACTCTGCGAGTAGGAAGTGTTATATTCACTATAGTGATTTGAAATGCTGAAATCTGTTCTTCATTTTTTTTTTTTTTGTCTTCTAAGGAGTATTGAATCTTTAGTTTTCCAAGGTGTTTCATCATATACTGTACTTTAGCCAAAAAAAAAAAAAAAAAATACACTTTGCTTTTTTTATTTTTTATTTTTTGACTAAATGGCATCGGCCTCTGTGGCTGCCTGTGGACTCCTGTTGGAAACAGGAGGTGAGTGTGTGGAAAGCCTTCTGTTGGAAGGTTAAAGCGTCACACAGGTGGACATGCTGATGTCTCGGTTAGTCTGTTTTCCTGGGAGCCACAAGCATCAGCAGGAGCTAAGAACCATGCGACAGCTAGATACAGTGGTACCTCGAGATATGAGTGCCCTAACATGCGAGAATTTTGAGATACGAGCCGTCGAGCGAGCCATTTTTGCTTTGAAATACGAGCAACATTTGAGATAGGAGTCATCGCGCAGATTGGCCGGCTGCACACGACCCACCAGTTTACCGCGACTCGAGCGTCTCATCGTTTCCCACGCCTCAAGGTTACGGAACGAATTAAACTCGTTTCTCGGGGTACCACTGTATTCCTAATCAGAATCTTGGGGGAGGGAGGTAAGGTGGGGAACAAAATCTGAATTTTATCAAGTTCCTCAGATGAAGGGCAAAACGTGAGAACCGCTGACCTAGCCTCCCGCTGTGTACCCTGTGTCCGGCTCCAACAAGAAATCAAACAGTCAATGTTCTCTGCTCCCCCAGAAACCTCTTCCTTACAACACATTTGGGAGGTTCACCCAGTGCAGTGGTTGGCAAATTGCGGCTCACAAGCCACATGCGGCTCTTTGGCCCCTTGAGTGTGGCTCTTCCACAAAAAAACACGGCCTGAGCGAGTCTATTTTGAAGAAGTTGCGTTAGAAGAAGTTTAAGTTTAAAACATTTGGTTCTCCAAAGAAATTTCAGTCGTCATACTGTTGATATTTGGCTCTGTGGACTGATGAGTTTGCCGACCGCTGCTTTAGGCGAAACGGAGATATTTGGAAATCTTGCCCGTATGTAGTAGTTGAAGGGAAGAAGTCAGTTTATCTGGTTGTTTATATAAAGCCCATCATCTGTATGTACGGAACCCAAAGCTGCACTTTCATCACTCAGAATTAAATAGAGCAGAATATTTCCTTTCCAGTTCATTGACGAGGATTCGTGTACTGTAATTTTTCATCTGTGATGTTATATAATTTCAAGGGAAGAGGAAGTATGCGACACTACAAATAGAAGTAACTTGTAACACATTCTGGGCGGTTCTCGGGCGAGCTGTTCGAAGTATTTTAGCCTTTAATTCTCTCAGCACAGCTCTGAGAGAGATAGATACCGTTATTATCTCTGTTTTACTGATGAGAAAACGGAAGCAGACGAGGGTTAAACAACTCGCCAGAGTTACTCCGCTGTTTGGTGTCAGAGCTTAGAAACCTCAGGAATTCTGGGCAGAGAACAGGTCATAGAAGTAAGTGGATGAACCAGTTGTGGCTTCTACTTGTCTGCTTGTGTGAGTCATGGGTTTCTGTCATGAAAAAGAAGATAGTGGATCATCTGAGCCTTAACTGTCATTTAAGAATTACAGAATACCAGTGATAAAGGAATTCAGATGCATTGTTCTGCCTCGCAGAGACAGTAGATAGTGGTGTAGCCTGGGCCAGAACACAAGGTTGGGGAGTTCCATGTCCCTGCCCCCTGGCCAGGCTGGCTGGACCCCACCAATACAGGAATTCATGCCACCAATGCACGAATTCATGCACCGGGCCTCTAATACACACACACACACACACACACACACACACACACATACATACTGAGTGGTCAGATTTTTATGCTTTCAGAGATCATCATACTCTAGCCACTCAGTGTACAGCTACAATATCAAGAGAGTGTTTTCTTATTTTGCATCAAGTGGCCTCTGTTTGGCTTCATGCAAAAATGATGTTTCATTACTCCTCTTACTTAAATTCTCATCGGTATTTGATTAATCTTTTCCTGACAATTCCTTCTCTTGATGGACATGACACCACGCTCTTACAGTTCCTCCTGTCTCCTCAGCCTTCTTTCACATCACATCCTCCTCTGCTGGACCTGAAAGTTTAGGGTTGGACTGCCTCCTCATTCTACCTCCTTCGTCCTAGGCTGTCTTATTCCTTCTCGTAGCTTAAAATGCCATCTCTATGCCCAACTCCCAAATTTATATCCTGATCCCTGACCTTGTTTCTGAGTCTTAAGAATGTATGTTCTATTGCAAGAGTAATGTTCTCAAGAGTGGAAATTGGGGAGCTGGCATTTCAGGCTTAGAGAGGTATAAAGCAGGCAAAGAAACCAGCAGCAATGTGGTATTTTGGGGGTGTGAGTGGGGGAGTGAGGAGCAGGGGAAGTATAAATAGGACTATCTTTAAAAAACCCAGTGCAAGAATGATTAGGCTCTAAGCAAATGGAACCAGAAACTGGGAAGGAAGGAACTGAGGGAATTTGCTCCTGCATTTTGCTTCATAGCAGCCACTGCTTCCTGGCCTCATCTTTAAAAAAATAATAATAATAATTAAAAAAAAATTATAACAACTCAATGGAGATGCTAAAAATTCTGACTTAGTGCCCTAGCTGGTTTGGCACAGTGGATAAGAGTCTCAACCTGTGGGTTTGATTCTGGTCAAGGGCACATGCCCAGTTTGTGGGCTTAATCCCCAGTAGGAAGTGCGTAGGAGGCAGCCAATCAATGATTCCCTCTCATCATTGATGTTCCTATCTCTTTCTCGCTCTTCCTTCCTTTCTGAAGTCAATAAAAATATATTTTTTAAAAATTCTGACTTAGTTACAAATCTTAAGAGACAGACTGATTGACTCCTCAACTTGTGGTCTGATCAAGACTGGATGCAGACCCCAAAGAGCAGGGGTTCTCTGAGAAAGTCTGGGAAGCGGGGAGACATAATGCATGCCCAGGGGAGAAACTATGAATGTGTCTCTGTTTGAATCCCCTCAGTGATAGGATTTTTCTCCAGCAATAGAGAGGCAGGCAGTCTCTACTAGACTCCGTTTTTGCTTTGCTGGATTGGTTTGGCAGAAGGTTACTATTGCGAGGAAATGGAAGCGTACTGATTTTTTAAAATCTTCAAGTGATCAATCACAGGGTTCAGACTGGGTGTAAAAGAAAAAAGATCCGAAGGGAGACAGGCACCGTGGGTGGAGGGAGTACAGGAAGGCCGGGGTTGGGAAGCCTCTGAACTTGAACTTCACTCATTTTGGAATGCGAACATTAGAGATCCGGCTGGCTAGGAAGCTGTCATCAGAAATTGAGGAACTTGGAAACTCTGAAGCCCAAACGATTTCCACTGATGAAAATGACTAAACTTCATTAAAAAAAAAATACTGTGTGATGCCAACAGCCCTAAAGTTTCACTAGCTGTCAACTCAATAAATAAACCATGAAAGTGGGAATTTCTGACAAAGTTAGCGGTAAGCACATTGCCATGTTGAAATTCCTTTTTAGATTTTGGTCCGTGATAGCCACCGTTAGGCTGAGGCGATCTCTTCACCTCCCCCTTGTTCCCCAGGCTCTAGGCTTGTTTTATTGCAGTCGCTTCGCATCCAGCACTTCCTCCGGGTTGTACCAACATGGTTCACAGGGCCTTCCTTCTTGTAGCCCAACCTGCGTTCTTTCTCATGTGAGCGAATCCTCGAGGTCGGAGATCAGAAGAACTGGGACATGGCCTGTTTCCTTTAGTTCCTTCCTTGCTCTCCTAGCGCCGATTCTTGTCAAGCTGCTCCGAGCCTCTTTGATGGCAGGCGCAGGACCTGGAAGTAGAAGAGATTAGTGGTGAGCTGGAGCCAGCGATGTGATTGTTAGGAATTTTGTAGTACAGTCATTAAACCTGGCCATTATGAAATGTTACAGGATGTGCATTTACAGGTAAATGAATTACTATTAAACACAAAGGGAGAGAATACTAAAGACATGCTAGCTACTTGACTGCTATCTGTGCCGAGTACTTCCGCCTCATGCACTGTCTGGTAAAAATTCTGCGCATCAGACTGTCTTTCCTGCATCTCTTCTCAACTCCGCAGCTCCAAACCAGCCAAGAGGGGAGTGTTGACACTGTCAACACTGCAAACGCCACAAATCAAGGCCTTCTCCCTAATCCCCCCCGCCCCCCCTCGGTGAAGAGCCTGTTGTTAAACATGTACCCTTTGTTCCACGGGCCGACGCTCCAACCACTGACCCAAACCGGCCAGTGATGGGGTCTGTCATTTTTCTACCTCCTTAAGATGTAATGTTAGGTTTTTCTTTCTATGTTTCCTGGTTTCTTGAAGTAGGCCTGTATTCTATAAATCCCCTCTAGTACTGCCTTTGCTGCATCCCAGGAATTATATATAGTATGTTACCTTTTCCTTGGCTCTGTGTATCTTTTCAGTTTTTCTTTTACTTCTTCTTTGACCCGGTAGTCCTTCTGTAGCATGTTGTTTGATCTCCACACGTTTGTGATTTTTTTCAGCTTCCTTCCTGTAGTTGATTTCTAGTTTTATACCATTTGGATCACACTGGATGCTTGTTATGATTTTAGTCTTCTTAAATTTATTAGATTTGTCTTCTGTCCCAGCATATGGTCTGTCCTTGAGAATGTCCCATGTGCACTTGAGAAGGATGTGCGCTCTGTTGTTTTGGATGGAAATGTCTAATACATCTCCTAAGGCCAACTGCTCTGTGTCATTTGAGGCCAGTGTTTCCATGTGGTCTCTGTCTGGATGACCAGTTCATTAACAGTCTCTCCCTTTAGGTCTATTAACAATTGCTTTATATATTTTCATGCTTCAGAGTTACAGATATATATATATATATATTTGTTGTTATTGTGTTTTGTTAATCCTCACCCGAAGATATTTTTCCATTGATTTTTAAAAGACATATTTTTATTGATTTCAGAAAGGAAAAGAGAGGAAGAGAGAGATAGAAACATCAATGCTGAGAGAGAATCATTGATTGGCTGCCTCCTGCAGGCCCCACACTGGAGATCTAGCTCACAACCCAGGCATGTGCCCTGAATGGGAATCACCTGTGACCTTCTGGTTCACAGGCTGATGCTCAACCACTGAGTCATGTCAATTGGGCTCCATTGATTTTTAGAGAGAGAGGAAGGGGGAGAGACAGACAGAGAACCCTTCTCTCTCTGTCTGTGGGCTGTCAGTCTAATCACTGAGCCAAACTGGCTAGGGCAGGTGCTTATATATTAGTAAATGTTATATCTTTTTGATGGATTGTGCCCTTTATCATTAAAACATGCCATATTTGTCTCTTTATCCTTTTTGGGGCATGAAATCTACTTTGATGTAAATATGAGTGCATCTTCTTTACTCTGAATACCATTTGCTTGGAGCATCATCTTCCATCCATTGAGCTTATGTTTGCTTTTGTAGCTGTGAAGGATCTCCTTAAGGCAATGTGTGGTTGGGTCCTGTTTGTTGTTGTTGTTGTTATAATTTTTTAAAAATCTATTCTGCTACTCTGTCTTTTAATTGGTGGTTTTCCTTTGTAGGTTACTATCTTTTCCACTGGGCTGCCTTGAATTGGGAAGCTGCTTTCACACCATTATCTAATATTATCCCGATTTTTACAAATGAGTAAGACACTGAGACAGAGGATCAGAAATTTGCTCTAGATCACAGCACCTTAGCATGCGTGTGAGCCAAGTTTAGAGCCTGGTCTTTTCTCCATAGCAGATGGCAGAAATGTTTATAAGTGGCAATGAATTAGACTTTCATGGAAATATTTGATAATGAGGACACTTGATACCCGCGTGTCAAAGGTGGTATTCTGTGCCCTATTCATCTAAGGAAGGGGCTGGAGCCCTCTAGGTCTCCTCGCACCCAACACCCTGGGAGAATAATGGAGAACAGTTAGCAGGTGCTCACTGTGTGTATTTCCCTTCCACTGACCCGTTTAATTCATATAACAACCTGTGTGAACTCGGTGCTATTATGATGTGCAGATGAGTAAACTGAACCAGCGAGGCTTTGTACAAACCCAGGGGAGTAAGTGGCAGATGGGACCTGATCTCAGGCGCTGTGACTCCGAAGGCTGCGCTGTTAACTGTCAGATCACATACCGTCTCGTAATAACTGATTTGTGTAAGAGAGAACAGGAGAGATTTGTCACGTTGATTCTTATCTGGTTCTAACCAGGCTTGGAGGAATTTCTGCTTGTTTAGTTAAATAGGAAGTTCAATAAAACGCGATAGAGAATAAAACAAATAATCCCACATTCAGATCTCTCCAACCAAACGGATAATTGCTAATAACACCCTTGTCGCTTGCAATAGCTGGTTACATCTTTGTGATTTTAAGAGCAACCACAGATATCGATCCAGAAATGGAAATGTGGCCAATGAGCTCGTGAGAAGAGTCCCGCGCAGAGGGGAGTGCGCAGCTCCGGGCTCCGGGATGAGTCACGGTCTTGGGAGACCAGGGCCTGCTTCCCCAGAGTCTGTCAGCGGAGCCATGTGCAGAGTGACGTGATGTTCATGTTTCAGACTAACATCTGCTGCGTGGCAGCTCGGTTATATCCCTCTGGAGGGAAACATCCGCAAACATGGGAACGACTGCCTTTTTTCTCCGGGTTCCAGGCTGCTGTCTGTAGTCATTCTGTGGGCTGCCAGCCCTGTGCAGTCTCGCTGGGTGACTTGCTATTCAGCATTTTCCCAGGACTTGATCTTCTTAGGATTTGACCTCTGTCCTGAGTATTCTACCAGGTCAAAAGCCAGATTCTGTCACCTGTGTGGAGATTGGCTCTTTCCTCTCTCTGGCTTACCCACTTACCCACTAGCTCTTCAACGACAGTAAAAACCAGGATTTTAAATGAGCAGTTGTTTAACCAATGTATTTTAGTTTTGTCTTTTTTTTTTTTTACATGAAATTTGTGGAAGAAGGAAGAGAAAATGTACAAAAATATTGAATGTGGCTTCGTGTAGGTTTCCATCAAATCATAGGGAAGATAACAAATAGACAAATTCATAATAGAGATAGTAACACAGCTAGATTGAAATGTCAGCAAATTATTGAGAGGTAAACATGATAACTAGTACATGCATTGGTTAGTATCAGACTCAATATTTTAATCGGTGTAAAAACGTGTGGTAAATTAAAAGCTCAAACTTAAAAAGCAGACTTAGCTCTTTGGACAATTAAAACACACAGCTCTGAACTCATAGCAACGACTTGTCTCATTATTTGTTTGTGTAATTGGTATCATCTGTGATCTAGTCTTGGACTGAGAGGGTCCGTTGGGAGGAACTGTGGAGTGATTGCGGGAATGGAATTGGCGCCGGTCACACACTGCTCTGCTCTCTGGTTGAGAACCTTCTCTTTGCTGCTTTTCTCAGGTGGGACTCTTCCCCGGACACTGTGTGGAGTTAATTAACCAGAAAGTCCCCCAGTCAGTGACCAACTCAGTGCCAAAACCAGGTGAGTACACTCATCGGCGTGGTATTCCACCAACTGCTTAAAGATACAGACTCTTCTGGTCCAGCACAAAGCTTGTTTTGCAAGACTCTCTATTCATGGACAGAATATGCATTCTTTAGTTTTACGTGGCTTTGATTTTAAGAGATTTTCTATTTCTCTATTGGTCATTTCACCAAAGTTTACACGCATTCAAACTTTTAGACAATGTTAAAGAACTGTTTACTCCGCTAAGCTTTGTCATTATTTGTTTTTGCAATTATATAGTTGGAATATAGCTTCTTAATGAATAAAATGATAAAAGAACTGACATGAAAATAGAATGATTAGCTGAAACTTAATAGATGAAGGGGATGTATAGTTTATCGGTGCTTGTGAGTTTCAAAACAATTTTAAACAGCATATCTGACTTATATAGCATGCATAGTGCTATGTAAATAAATATGTGAACTTTTTTTTTAACAAATAATTAAAGCAATATTAAATTTTTTCTTTTTTGGGGTGATATTATCTTGCCAAATTCTATGGAGTATCTAGTCTGGAATGTTTTCATGTGACAGTGTGGTCAATCCTTTGAAGTGATTACAATTTAACATCACAAATTTATTGTGATTTCTTGTACATTATTTTACCCAGTTTTGCTCTCCAAGCTTAACTTTTCTTAGTTATTAAGCTTCCTCTTTGATCATTTTGCCTCAGAGACATACTGTAAATTGAGTTTTTAAAAATTAGTTGACTATTGGTATTAAACTATATCAATCAAAGACTTTCTCATGTATTGAATGAGAAAGTGGCATTTCTAATTGCGATAACTTTTATCAGGTATTGGTGTTTCTGGGAAATGGGTTTTATGAATAGACTTGTACGCCATTTTTAATTCTAACCCAGTAATGACTCAGAAGGAGAGCACCCCTTTAAAAGCTCCTGTCTTCTCTCCTGAGAGCAGCACCCAGGGTTGTCCTGGGAAATGTGCCTTCTCGATACATTTTGTAAAGGACAATGTGAGTTCTGCCAGCCTCAGGCTTGCTTCACACTTTAAAACGGTCTTTGCTTGAAGTTTATTTTTACCCCTGCCATCTGTCCCTCCTGGATGCCAGCTCTGAGAGATGGAGCTATAGAAACTGAAATGCAAAGCTCCCTATATTATGACACCACAAGGGCCATAGAAAACCATTTCCCTTTGGAGCTCTTCTTAACGTTCCCAAATGTTAAATTACTTGTGGACGGAAAAATAAAATTAATGGGTCACCGTGTCCCACTTGGAGTTTGCTGAGCAGTGGGTCTATTTATTGATTTCTTTCTTCCAGTTCGTCACCCTCTCAGCTATTATCTCTTCAGTTATGTCTTTTGTGCAATTCTGTCTCCCTTTTCCTTTACACGTCAGTGGTCAGTTATGTGCTTTGATTTTGACTCACACATCCTCCCCTTCAGGTTTAGGTACTTTCTGGTGACCTGTCTTAGAGTTCACGGACTCTGTCCTCTGAGTAGGCCTCTCTCAAGGCACCTAAGACGTTCTTCCATTCTCATCTCATGCATTTTATTTCTAGGATCAACATTGGGTCTTCTTTATAGTCTCCAAAGATGGCTTCTCCCATCTTCTGGTATTATTTACCTTTTCCTCCACAAAGAAAGAACGGAGTTGGGAGAGGGAAGGAGAGAGTGAGGACAGTGGGGGAGAAAAGTTGAAGACAGAATAAAAGCAAAGCTTACCGTTGAGGTATGAACTTCTAAAAATGAAGGACTAGAGCAGGAGTCAGCAAACTCATTAGTCAACAGAGCCAAATATCACCGGTACAACGATTGAAATTTCTTTGGAGAGCCACATTTTTTAAACTTGAACTTCTTCTAATGCCACTTATTCAAAATACACTTGCCCAGGCCGTGGTATTTTGTGGAAGAGCCACACTCAAGGGGCCAAAGAGCCGCAGTTTGCCGACCACGGGACTAGGGAATTTAGACAAACCTTCCTTGAGAAGAGTGAGCAAATTTGTACCGAAATGAAATTCTCTCTTTTTGAAGCATTTGAGAATGAAGAAGGCAGTGAGCAGGTACTGAGTAAGGTTAAGCAGAAGGCAGTCTGGTGGAGTGTGATGATGGAGACATTCTCTCCCTCCTGTACCTGCTGGTAGAGTCATTGCTGGGGGAACAGAAATTGGAGTTCAGAGCCCAGGAGGGCGGAGTGGCTGAGAAATGCCCCAAGCTTTTAGTTGAGATTTTTGTGGAAATTGAAAACGGATTCTAAAATATAGATGGAGATGTGGAGCCAGAAATACTCCAGACCATTTGGAAGAACGAGAAAATGGGAAACTTACTATAATAGATACCAAGGTTTATTGTTAAAGCTTCACTAATGAAGATACTGGTATTGACAAAGGATTGACAGATCAGTGGAACAAAACAGGAACCAACATGTGTACACAGATCCTTGATTTATCAGAGAAGTGGCATTGCCCAGTGTTGTCAAAAAGGCAGCCATTTGCCGAAACTGGTTTGGCTCAGTGGATAGAGCATCGGTCTGCGGACTGAAAGGTCCCAGGTTCAGTTCTGGTTAAGGGCATGTACCTTGGTTGCAGGCACATCTCCAGTGTGGGGCGTGCAGGAGGCAGCTGATCGATGTCTCTCTCTCATCCATGTTTCTAGTTCTCTGTCCCTCTCCCTTCCTCTCTGTAAAAAATCAATAAAATATATATATATATATATATATTTTTTTTTTTAAAAAAAAGGCAGCCATTTCAGTAAATGGTGTTAGGTCACCTGGACAGATCTAGTCCTTATTGAACCCCATACACAAAACCCTTTCCAGGAAAATGACACATCTCTCTATGAAAGGTAAAACTACGGAAAGGTAATGCGGTAGACTATCCTCATGCCATATTTTCATGATCTTAAGTTAGACACGATTAAGAAGCTTAGTAATGAAAATTAAAGTTCAGAACACTGAATCATATTCTATTAAGACAGTGAGAAAGGCAAATCACAAAGTGGGAACATATGGCAGTGCACCTATCTGCAAAAAGTCAGGCAACCCGGCTGCATAAAGAAGCAAATAAGGAGAGGACAGATACACCGATATTTTTTTAAATGACTGAAAACTTGCACAGGTACTTCATGGCAAATGTCTCAAATGCTCAATAAGCATGCCGGAAGATGTTCCACAGTGTTAATCTTTAGGGCCATGCGAGTTAAAACCTTATTGCCTCATGCACACACCCACCAGAATGGCTAACGTTTAAGAGTAGGGCCGAAACCGGTTTGGCTCAGTGGATAGCGCGTTGGCCTGCGGACTGAAAGATCCCAGGTTCGATTCCGGTCAAGGGCATGTATCTTGGTTGTGGGCACATCCCCAGTAGGGGGCGTGCAGGAGGCGGCTGATAGATGTTTCTAACTCTTTATCCCTCTCCCTTTCTCTGTAAAAAATCAATAAAATATATTAAAAAAAAAAAAGAGTAGAACACCAAAAGTTGATAAGGATCAGTGGGAATTCTCATATCCCGTTGGTGGGACAAACATTCTTTATACACTCTTAGGTCTCTATAGAACGTTCATGGCAACCTTATTCCTCGTTGTCAGAAAGCTAGAAAAACTAAAGGTGTGTCCGTGGAGGAGTGGGTAAATGAAGGGATGTCCACTCAGCGGACTTCTCCGCCGCGGAGGCTACAGCTGCACGCAGCAGCATGGACAGCCTCACAACCATCAGCGCTGGTGCGGAAGCCTGGTCTCCGCACATAACTACCCTGTGACACGCCATCAGGCGGGGAGAGTTCAAAGTCACGGAGCCCGAGCCTGTTCTGTGGTGGTGGAAGTGACACAGTCCTTCACGGGGTCCGCACAGTTTGCGAGCAAGGAGAGGACAACAACAAGCGACCTCTCTGGGGGCCATCAGCAGTTACTCAGCGACAGAGCAGAATGCCTTTCCATTTGCCCTGTATCTGAGCTTCTTGCGTTGAACTAATTATAGTGTCAGAGGAAGGTGCCGTACCCTCCAGAAAGGCGGTTCTCAACCTGTGGTTCGCGACCCCTTTGGGGGTCGCCTAAGACCATCGGAAAATGCAGATATTTCCATCATGATGCATAACAGTAGCAAAATTTCATGTTTGGGGGTCACCACCACATGAGGAACTGTATGCAAGGGTTGCCGCCTTAGGAAGGTTGAGAACCACTGCTCCAGATGTCACATCTCACACAGCTACACAGGCCGGTCTCAAACCAGAGAGCCGGCTTGGTTCACATGCGGTGAGCCAGATTACAGACCTGACCCTGATGTCCCCTGCCTGCACACTCATGTTTCTTGCCACGCGTTTCTCAGTGGCAGAGAGAGAGGGCAGCCGTTTGGACTTCAAGTTCAAGTGACTGTTCCTAGGTAATTCCGCCGGCCTGGCGGAGAGGCTGCGCCCCGCCCCGTGTGGATATTTTGGGTGGCCAGAGGGGATGTGCTTTGTGCCAAGTATTGCCAGGACAGCTCTCCTCTAGCCTGGACCGCCCCGCCCCCTTCTTCTCTCTGCCTCTTCTTCAGCTGTCGCTTCTCTTTTCCCTTGCCCTGCCCTTCCCCCATCTCCCCCCTTTGCAGTCTCTAGTGCTCAAGCAAAGGGTGGGAGGAGGGGTGCTTTGCATTTACATGCTCACAAAAGAAGGGGGGCTTTGGGTTCTCGCTCTGAATAGACCTAAGAGCCCCATTTCCTCCACCAGGAAAACGGGAGCCTCCACGGCCTTTGCATTGGTCAGAATTAACATGTTTTTGTTGTTTTCGTTCCTGCTCCAGAGTGGAGTTCTCTGTAGCTTTTCATATTTTAAAATCACATCAGCTCACTGTGTTTTCCCACTGTGCCCCACCACTGCTACACAATTATGTATTCAGAGCTGTATTCGGAGAGGAAGTAAGAGGAAGTCTGATGGTAGCGGGAGACTTTGGCTGGGGGTCCTGCCAGGGACCCTGAGGATCTGGAATCAGGCAGCTCCCACCCGTGAGGCCTGGCCGTGGCTGGCTCCCTCCGGTTTGGGATGCTGGAATCGGCTTGCTGGGGTTGTCACGAAGACTGCATGTAAAAGGCGGGGGTCATGCCTGGCACCGTGTGCCACTCCTGTGTTCACGAAACCCGAGTTCCTCAAGGTGGACTTACCCGGGTGTCAGTCAAAAGTCGTTGATAACAGAAAGGATGTTCGTCTCCTCCAGTTCGTGCATTTCTTCACATAATTCCAACAGCGTGAACAGTACGCTGCCTCCTATCAATATTGATTCTCTCACGTATTTACATAAGCCCGAGTCACAGGTTTAACCTTGGGTCGGCGTGTAAAGGAGGAGGCCATACTCGGGAAAAGTGGTTTAATTCTAGATTTTCAGTTTGGAAGAAAAAACCATAACATTTCACCCTCTGATGGATGCTCAAGAGGTTGCTGTCTGCCAGGATTTTTCCCACAGAGGCGTTATGAACGGACGCTTTTTCAAACATGTTATTAGAACAGCACCCGCAGCTCGTTCTCAGCAAACACAGGAAAGGGTATGTTTGCCCAGCCTGGTGCGACCAGCGGCAGGAGCCAGCCTTCTGCTGGCAATCCTTCCGCCCCGTCCATGGCTCCTCGTACGCATGGGGGCTGCAGTCCCGTCCCTCTCCTCCCATCCGCTTCTCCAGCCGAAGGCGAGTCTGGAAAAGCGTCAAAAACAACCCTGGACATCAAGTTCGGCGGGGGGTTCCCAGCAGGAAGGTCACCTGCCTGGCCGGGGGCGGGGCGGGCCGGGGCGGGCTGTTTGGCCGGCGGCGGGGCGGGCGGGGCGCACGGGGGAGGCTGCGCGCGGGGCCTGCTGAGCTGGGAGGATCCAGCCCCGCAGGGAGGATCCAGCCCCGCAGGCAGCAGCGCGCACCCCCACGCAGCGGGCGAGGCTTCCCAGGAGCTAAAAGCCGCTGCGGGGCGGCCGGGAGGCAGAGCGGGCGGGAGCCGGAGCTCGCCGTGGGCTGCGACTGGGAACCGTCTGGGCAGCCCATCTGCCTCGCTCCGCCGGCGGCTGCACGGACCGCAGAGCCGCTGTTTCCGGCCGGTCCCCTGCCCAGGGCAGTCGCTCGGAATAACAGCCTTCAGGACGGACCCTCAGACCTGCGCCCCTGCAAAAGGTAAGGCTGCCTCCACCGGTTCCCTGGCTGTTCCCTCTAGCAGCATCCGGGATTGTTCACGGTGACCGTTGTTTTTTTTACATTGTATCTGTGCACGTGTGTCGTGGGTTGCTTTTAAGTGAACGGCTGGCTAGTGCTTGGAGGGTCCAGAAAGTGAATAGCTGAGCCTTAATGCTTGTGGAGGGACGATCGTTGTTTGGAAGGAGATTGTACCACATACGTACTGGGCAATAGATGACTTTCCTACTCGGCATTATCCATTTTTCTCTTTGAAACCAGCTTCTTTCGTAATGTTTTCTAGACTTTAATGCACAAACGTTTCTGTGATGCAGAGAGCCGACCTGTGCTGCATAAGCCACCGGTATAAATCGGATTTAAATCTTTTCCCGGTGGCTTAGTGTGTCTTAGGCAGCGCATCGGACTTACTAGAAAGGGCTGGGCAGAGGCTGCTGGAATCAGCACGAGGAAGTAACCCTCTGCCCTTTTACCTGCAGTGTGGCGTGTTTTTTCCTCGTTGGCATGTGTGAGGATGGCCAGCTTTGCCCATAAAATACCTGTGCTAGGCTGTGTCTTCCTTCCTGCAGGCATTTTCTGCCACCCGGGTAGCATAGCAGTCCGTGACTCTATGGACCTTCTGTAGCCCTTTCCTGAACATTGCAGGGACACCAGAGTGTTCTCTGAATCGCAGGTCAGCCCCCACCAGGAAAGTTCTCCTGTTTAAATGATTTCAATATTTTAATTTTCAAAACCGTAAATGTGGGGATTTCAAACGTTAGAGCTCTTTTTCATTGTCCACTTTAAAAACCCCTTACACTGGTAGCTCATGTTCATGGTTTGAGACCAGAAATTTTATCTCTTTTACAGTATCGTACAGTAATACTTCAGAAGGTATTCAGTGGGAGAGAGCCGAAGTCTGAGGGTCCTGAGGTTTAGTTTACATGTAAGAGCATTCGGGAGAAGGGCTGGAAAGTGTGGGTGCGCCTTCCTGGTGGCCCCAGCCCTGACTCCGGAGGTACACCCAGGCCCCAGGGAACCGGGTTTGCAAAGCCCCAGGTTCTGGTTAGCTCCGTGCCATGCAGGATCCTACAGGTTCTCAGACCAAAGGTCAAGAAAAACTGCGGTGAATCGACACTTACTGAGTGAGCGCTTGGCCTATAGGTAATTTCATGAAAGCATCATCGCAGCCCTGAGTGGTGTGTATTCTGATTGTCATTCTCACCGTGTATTTGAGGGAGCTGAGACTTAACTAGGCAATTTGCTCATGATCTTGGAAATTGGGAAGCTGTTAGGATTCAAACCCTCAGGTCTGTCTGTCGCAGAAGCCCGAGTCCTGGTTCGCTATGGGAAAGGTAAGGTCTTTCCCAGAGCAAATTCCAAGAAGTTTGCTTTTGATAGTCGAGTTCTCACACTGTTAAGCTTCAGGTTCTAAGTTTTCTGACTTCTAGAAAGTCACATAGTGCTTTTGATAGTCCTCTTATCTTTGATGTTACCGAATTCCCAAGACTAGAGTTATTATATTTTAAATTTTATAAGAGGAAACCTATAAATACATATCTTCCTGTGGTAGTACTGTTTTGTTTTTTTTTTGTCAAACAGTGCCAGTTCGTCTTAGAAAAATAGGAACCCAGATTCTTTCAAAATCCCTGGCAGAGTTGCTTGCATAGCCTATCTCATCCTCATCCTCCTTGTGTCGGGATCTGAGTGTCAGGAATTCATACCCACCTCTTGTCTCCTCCTACTCACCTCTGCTCAAATGCAAATCGCTTTGTTCTGTATTTAGAAGTGCCTTTAGTCAGTCTTATATAACCGGGGTGGTCAAGTCACCACGTTCATTTTTTTTTTAATTCACTCTTTTTATAAAGTGAAGGAACAACACCAAGTCCCTTCTTATTTAAATGTTTAGTTTAAAGTAAAAATCAGTATCAGTTTTACCAAGGAAAATGTATAGCTTCTTTTTTAAAAATGTATTTCATTGATTTTTTTTTTTACAGGGAGGAAGGGAGAGGGATAGAGAGTTAGAAACATCAATGAGAGAGAAAATCCATCATCCGCCTCCCACATACCCTCCATTGGGGATGTGCCCGCAACCAAGTCACACGCCCCCGACCGGAATCAAACCAGAGACCCCCTCAGACCACAGGCCAACGCTCCATCCATTGAGCCAAACCGGTCAGGGCTGAGTAGCTTCTTTATATCTCCCTAAAAAAGGAGCTAACTCTGAGCCTTCTTTGATATTTATCACTGAAATGCGTAGTGCCTGGAAAGACAGATGGATTATGTAACTAACAAGAGTGTTTTAAGCTGGGACCGGTTTCCCCGGGACCGGGCACTCCTAAAGTCTAACATCGCACGCTCTCTCTAATGTATCCCTAGAGCAGCATGAGATGCTTTGGTTTCATCCTTCAGTGAGCGGAAGAAAGACCCATTTTTATCCAATACCCAGGTATCTTAGTTAGCCACCAGCGTGTCTGGCCACCTAAGAGTGGTGCTGGATAATCTAAAGCAGTGGTCGGCAAACTTCAGCTCGAGAGCCACATGCGGCTCACGAGCCGCGGTTTGCGCTCTGTTGACTAATGAGTCTGCCGACCACTGATCTAAAGAAGCAATTAGTTGCTCCCTCTCTGCTTCTCTTTTTCCAGGTGAATGGTTTTATTTCCCCTGTGTCTGAAAGGTCCTTCTCTAGAACTTACTGCAGATTTGTGTGGTGGATCCCTGCTGTCATCCCTTTGCATTCTGGTTAGCAAGGGCTTCAGCCCTGCCCGCGTGGCTCAGTGCTTGAGTGTGGACCTGTGAACCAGGAGGTCACAGTTCGATTCTTGCCCAGGGCACATGCCCGAGTTGCAGGCTTGATCCCCAGTGTGGAACCTGCAAGGGGGCAGCCGATCAATTATTGATGTTTCTATCTCCCTCTCCCTCTCCCTTCCTCTCTGAAATCAATAAAAATATGTGTGGTGTTTTTTTTTAAAGGGCTTTGAAAATGCCTCCTCTTCTCTCTCATGAGTAAGTGGAAGCCGATTTGATTAATAAGATTGTTAGTAGCTTCCTAGTTTTTCAGCCAAGAGCCAAGAGCCATTACTACCGTGTTATTTTTAGGTTAGCATTGGGTGTACATGACATTTCTCAAATACCTGCCTTCCTCCCTCGGAAGATGGAATGTGCAGATATCAGAGCTGTTACAGCCGTCCCCGTCCCAGAGCCGCATCCCTGCGCTGGCCCCAGAGACAGTTCCCCATTCCCGCGTGCAGCTGTTACCGCACCGGTTGGAGAATTGTGTGTCTCTTCTCCTCCAAAGCTGCTTATAAAACAATGATAAAATGATTATGTCCTTTCTTCCTCAGTAACTTCAGCCACATATCAAGATCTAACACTCCAGTTTTCTTAAACGTTTTCTTGGCCACGTTGAGGGGGTGAGGAGGGATGACATCCAGGCTGGAGCTGCTGACTTCCGGCTCTGAAACACAGACCGCCCGCAGCAGTCCCCGAGAGGCAGGGGGTTTGGGATTGGAGCATCACCCTGGTGGGAGGCAAATTTTCCCAAGTCAGGATATACAGTGGTACCTCGAGATACGAGTGCCCTAACATACGAGATTTTTGAGATACGAGCCATCGAGCGAGCGATTTTTGCTTTGAAATACGAGCAACATTTGAGATAGGAATAATTGTTCGGATTGGCCGGCTGCACATGACCCACCAGTTTATCTCGACTCGAGCATCTCTTAGTTTCCCATCAAAGGTTACGGAACGAATTAAACTCCTATCTCAAGGTACCACTGATGATATTTACCTTTTTTCCTCTTCCTAGAGTGAATTTTTAAACCTCGTACATAAATGAACCTCTACAAAACATATGGCATCTGTCCGATATAATAAAGAGGTGATATGCAAATTGACCATCATGCCATCACCAGATGGCAGCACCCACAGTGGTGCTCCGTGCACCTGCCACCAGAGTTCTCTCAGCCCCACTGGGGGCCTCAGGTCCTTCTGCACCCCCCCCCCACACACTGACTGAGGCTCTGCCTGCCTGAGCTGCAGGCAAGACTCAAGCGGTCACCGAAACCGGTTTGGCTCAGTGGATAGAGGTCGGCCTGTGTACTGAAAGGTCCCAGGTTCAATTCTGGTCACATTCCCAGTTGTGCAGGAGGCAGCTGGTCGATGTTTCTCTCTCATCAGTGTTTCTAAGTCTCTATCCCTCTCCCTTCCTCTCTGTAAAAAATCAATAAAACATATTAAAAAAAAAAAAGACTTGGGTGGTGGCTGCCCAGCCACTCAGGGCAGGCCTGAGGCACAGGAAGCTGCTGATTGTGGCTGCCTGGCCACCCAGGGCCAGCCGAGGCTTGTGCTGCTGGCAGTGGCAGCAGCAGAGGTGTGATGTGGGCGTCACCTTACCCTGATCGCCTGGAGCACCTTCCGCCCCTGAGGGCTCTGGACTGTGAGAGTGGCAGGCCTGGCTGAGGCACCCGGCCTCTAGTATAGAAATAATATTATAAATGACCATTATATTGTTCACCAATGTCTTCCTAGCATAAATCAATGAAACAAACAGTGTATCGTATGGCATGAGCAACAGCTGCAAATGGCTTTAACAATTAAAGAAGATGAGTACACTTAGGCACTAAGTCCTGGAAATAGTGTAAGTGTGTTGTGTGAATTAGTTATAAAAGGGCACCTTACTACTATTTTAAGTTTTCATGGGGAAAAATACATCATTTCAAAAGTGCTAAGCCTAATTTACTATACATGAAACAGTAGCATTTTAAGTGATCTTTCTATCTTAAGTTTTTATGCCAGCCCTTTCCAAGATGACTTAGAAAGCCTTGATTAGGGTTTTTGACACTGCCTGCCAGTGAAGTTTTAAATGGTGCCCTTTTCCCGTCCCGAGAAATTTTCGTAAAGCAAAGGCATTTTCCTCAGACTTTAGAGTTTTCCATGCTTTATACTTTCTCAGTGTTTCATGACTTCTCAGCTGACAGAATTCATAAATTACTTGGCAAAACTCCTTTCCCTCCCCTCTCGTCCTATTTTAAAACTGTGATCTAACCTGGTTAATTGCCTTGTTTAAAATCTTACAGCAAGTTTTTGGCAGAATCAGAATTATAAAACCTTTATCTTCACATTTTCACTTGCTCATAACTGGCCAATATGAGGCATATTTGGACAGCCAGCCTACATCAGACTGTTTTATTTATTATTGGGAAGGCATAAAAACTTTCAATTATTAGGCCATTGGTTCAAGGATCTATTTCTGAATCATCAACTAGAATTGCTAGCATTTCTTGCTTCCTGAATGTTTTTACCACACACAAAAGCTAGGTATTTAGATATTTCAGGATATTACCAGATACCTTAAGGAAAATGGATTGAAATATGAATATTAAGTCACCTTGAAAATTAGAGCTGGAAAGTTACAGAGGAAAAGTATGAAATGTCATTATTCTGATAACCTTTCTTCCATTTAGAAGTCATTACATGAATGTAATGGGAGATAAAATAGATCTTATTTAATATACCATTCTATATCAAACTATTGTGAACTAAATTCTAGTGATTAGATACTGGTTTATATTTTGAGTGTAAATCATTCAGAGAGTGATGCTAACACAAACTGAGTATAAATGAGTTTTGGTTGTGGGCTTGATCCCTGGTCAGGGCACATGTAAGAATCAACTAATGAATGCATAAATAAGTAGAACAGCAAATTGATGTTTCTTTCTTTTTCCCTTTTGCTCCCTTCTTCTCTCTCTCTCTAAAATGGTTCAATAAATGAAATAAATAAAAGAAATACGACTGAAAGCAAAATACTCTACAACCCAACGATCCTATTTCTGAATGAGAATGCCAGAGTTCTCTCCCTCTGAGGCACTTAATGAGATTTTCCAATGAATTATTGATAATAGTAATAAGAACTTGAATGGCAATCAGCAGGAGAATGGAAATATGAGTTGCAGAATATCTGTATATATAAAAGCCAACCCCTAATCAGTTTGGCTCAGTGGATAGAGCGTCAACCTGTGGACTTAAGGGTCCCAGGTTCGATTCTAGTCAAACCCATGTACCTTGGTTGTGGGCACATATCCAGTAGGGAGTGTGCAGGAGGCAGCTGATCGATGTCTCTCTCTCATTGATGTTTCTAACTCTCTATCCCTCTCACTTGTTCTCTGTAAAAAAATCAAAAAGAAAAAAAAAAAAAGGCAAGTGACCCACCACCAGAACAACTGGTTGCTTTGATGTGCATTGCAGCCTCGACCAGCACCCCCTCCTTCTCGGTCAGGGGTGGTGCCAGCTGGCCATCTGCCTGTGGCCCTTCCCCTTGGCCAGCCCGGCTCCATCAGCCCAACTTGGGGCGGACCGGCGGGACCCCACCCGTGTATGAATTCTTGTACCAGGCTTCTAGTATGCCTATAAGGAAATAGCTGTGTCTGGGTCTCAGGGTGCCACCCCTGTGATGGGGGGGTGTGGCAGTTGAGAGGGGAGCCCAGGTTGCAGCCCTCACACCTGCTGCCACCTATTTCCTGTGGCCGCTGGCACTACGGCGATGTGGCCAGGAGGCTGGAGGTGCATCTTCATTGCTGCTTTCTGGGACCCCCTGGTCTGAGCACTGCCATCACCGAGGAGAGAGCCAGGGATGAGTGTTGCCTGCTGCTGCTGCTGCCTCTCTTACCCTCTGCAGGCTGTGTGGTAAGGGCTGTACCCTGACTCCCCGACTGCCGCCATGTTGGGGCTGTGAGTTCAGCTGAAGTGTCTGGGGACTCAGGGTTGTGGGTCTGTTATGTCTCTTTACCATTCTGCCTGCCCTCCACGTGCCAACACATTCACCTTCAGATGTATGGCTGTGGGCATCTTTCCGGAAACAGCCTCATTGAGCAGAGAAACCTGGGCTGTGGGATAAAGGTCCTCCTGGTTAGAGACCGATGGAAGGGGTGATGGGTACAGCGGGGTCCGCTTGCTCTGCCATGATGCTTACAGTACAGTGGTACCTCGAGATACGAGTGCCCTAACATACGAGATTTTTGAGATACGAGCCATCAAGCGAGCGATTTTTGCTTTGAAATACGAGCAACATTTGAGATAGGAGTCATCGTGTGGATCCGCCGGCTGCACACGACCCAGCAGTTTACCGTGACTCGAGCGTCTCATAGTTTCCCACGCCTCAAAGTTACAGAACGAATTAAACTCGTATCTGGAGGTACCACTATATTTCACAGTGTGCAATAGGGACTGAGAACTTGGGGGGTGATAAGAAGCCCTTCAATATCAGCTGCCTGTGCTTCTGTCCCCCTCTGTTCACTTTCCTCCAAACGGTCATTTGATCTGTGTTCGAAAACTCTGCGCAAAGAAGGGTTTGTGTCCAATTGTGCAAACCCACTGGGCACGACACACAGTACACTCCTCCGTGCTGGTTCCCCGGGTTTGATCAGGACAGCTTCTTCAGGTGTTACGCATCCCACCCCTGCCCTCTCATTCTGCCAGCTGGACTCTGAATTTGCTACACATCTCAGACTGCGATGCCTGGAACCAAATCAGTGCCATGCTGAGGCCATTAACGGGCACCAATCATCTTTCTTTAACGTCCTGAGACGTTCGTTCCAAACAGTGTAGGTTTCTGAGGCTGGAGTTAGAGAACTCCAGATTCAGTGAAGTATTATGAGAAAGAAAACAGGCTTCAGCTTCGCTAGAGAAATGGCTTACTGGGGTCATTTAAGATACCCGGTGCCCCATTTCTCCGTGTCAAAGTTCACTGGGGCTCAACTGGCTATTGGTGTCATAAAGATCTGTGCTGGAGATACCGTGTGTCATAGAGCTCTCCACTACTGGAAGGACCGGTTTGGTTGGGTTCGTCTCAGGTTTGAAGAGAGACTGCGGAGGTAAAACCTGTCACATCTAACACGCAGGCAGTTACATGGGGCACATGGCACATTTGAACTCCAGAACAGGACAGTGGAATAGAAGTCGGAGTGGTTGTGTTTAATCGTTGAGGTGCTTTTTCTGTGGAAGTGGCATTATCCTTTACATGTGTCTCCGCCAGCCTCTCTGGTAGACTTTGACCTCCAGACCCGTGGCTGCGTTGCAGTCTCCTCCGTTGAAATGCTTTGTAAGCACCGGCCTGCCTAAAGCAACTCCCCCTCGGCCTCCTTCAGCGGAAGTCTGCTGAGGTTATTAACGGCATTCCAGACTTGTGTTCCTCCGACGATAATTTTACTGTTTTTTTTCTTTTGCTATAAAATTTCATTTATTTATTTTTTACTTTTAAACTCTTGTGAAATCGAAGACAAACACACGCACACATTGGCCTAGGTTTACACAGGGTCAGGATCATAAGTATCGCTGATTTCCACGTCCATGTCCACATCCATGTCTATGTCCTACGGGCAGATGTTCAGGCCCAACACAGCCTTCTGTCCAGCCCCTAATCGCTGAGCTTACGATATTCATTGAGTGTGGAATTTTAGAGGAATTTACCCTGTAAGCTGTACTTAAGAGATTTGTTTGCATTCAGTTCTTTCACTGTTGTCTTTCTCATGTATCAATGAGTGGAAATATTTTTTACTTATCTCTTGCATTGATCTACAAAGCACTTAAGATTGTAGTTGGTATTCCCTAGATCCGTGGTCGGCAAACTGCAGCTGGCAAGCCACTCATGTGGCTCTTTGGCCCCTTGAGTGTGGCTCTTCCACAAAATACCACGACCTGAGCGAGTCTATTTTGAAGAAGTGGCGTTAGAAGAAGTTTAAGTTTAAACAATACGGCTCTCCATAGAAATGTCAATCGTTGTCCTGTTGGTATTTGGCTCTGTTGACTAATGAGTTTGCCGACCACGGGCCTAGATGAGTGTTAATGGAAGAGCTAATTTTTTTATGGGTGTGTGTTTTGTGTTTATGTAGCAGTTAGTTTGACGAATGTGTTTTGTATCCTAATGGGATCGTCTACTTCATAAGATAAAAAAAAGGGAGCTGTTTTTGTTGTTTTTTTGTTTTACTTTCCAGATTATAAAGCCATGAACATTTCTAACCACCGAGTAAAATATTTTACAAGTTGACTAGAAAGTAAAACCACATTCACAGCATTTTCAGGCTCAGAAAGTGATATGTTAGAGCGAAGCTCAGATACCAGCCATCACCCGGGGGCGTCCGTAGGTGTGCATTGGGCAAGTTTTGCTTTCCCAGACTTGCTTTAGACGCCACCGATTACAAGACTCACTGTCGCTCCCTTTCCCATCAAGCAAAATCACAGACTGGTGAGAAGAAAAGCGCAAAATGGTGATGTTCCTTATAAATGACCGTTCCCTAAAGTTCTGCTGAAAATTTCTACAGACTATAAAGTGTACTTTTAATACGTGATTTTGCGGTCAACCTGTCCAGACCTCCATTTGTTTTCGTACTAAGGGAAAATGGAACCTCTTGCCACAGCTAAGACGGTCCGGCCTTGTCCCTGTCTTTCAGTGTCTAAAAAGCACGGCAAGCTCATCACTTTCCTACGCACATTCATGAAGTCCCGACCAACCAAGCAGAAGCTCAAGCAGCGGGGCATCTTGAAAGAGAGGGTGTTTGGCTGTGACCTGGGGGAGCACCTTCTCAACTCCGGTTTTGAAGGTAAGCATACATTTCCTTCTCTTACAATTCCGAGGTCTAACCGCTGCATGTTGATTTTCTACAACCGATTGGGCACTAGATGAGGCAAGTATTTCCTGTTCCTTTTAAGTTCGGCAGCAAGGCCCTTGTCTTAGTTCTGGGGGAGCTGAGAATAAAGATGGGCCTAGGGATGTATTTGAATCAGATGCTTCTGACCCGTTTAGGAAGAGTAAGACATTCGCCTGAAGCAGTGGCTGGCAAACTGTGGCTCGCGAGCCGCATGCGGCTCTTTGGCCCCTTGAGTGTGGCTCTTCCACAAAATACCACGTGTGGGCATGCATGTACAGTGTGATTGAAACTTCGGGGGCCATGCGCAGAAGTCGGTTTTCGGCTCTCAAAAGATATTTCAATCGTTGTGCTGTTGGTATTTGGCTCTGTTGACTAATGAGTTTGCCAACCCCTGGCCTAAAGTACAGTCAGTTGGCATTATTTTTATATCTGTCCAGATAGCTTTCTCTTCCCACATTTTATCCTAAAATATTTACTTAATTTCTTGTATGAAAAATATAGGCATAGTTCTGAGGCTATAAAATGCCAAGACCAGTCTCCCAACTTTTATTGCTAAAATTTTTTAATATCATTCTCTGTAAATCAAGTTCTGACTAAGAATTCAGCAGGTGGTGAATGAATGGAGGGGAATGAATGGATAACAATATAATTGTGGTGGCATATTACATGTGGAGACTTTTTAATTTTTTTTCTTAGTTTTCTTGCCTTTTTGATTAAAAAGAAGAAAAAAATACTATAAGAATGTTAGAAAGTAATTTAATAGTCTCTAAAGAGAACTCTGCTAAAGGCTGATCCAGAGGAGAAAGTCTGTTCAGGTGATTAGAAAAACAAACAAACAAAAAAAAAAATTGTGACATTAGAGTATAATTGTAATTTAATAAACCTTGAAGACTGAGGTCAGATACATTCTAGTTGGCATTTAAAAATAATTTCCTCTTTATTGGGGATGATGACAAGGAGGAATAAATATTCATATGAATTAAATAATTTGAATATGTAATAAAGACTAAATTAACCCAGAGAGAAGCCTTTGAAGTTTATCAACTAAAATTTTAATTAGGAAAGGAAATAGTTTTTAATATTAAATTGATTTATTAATTTGTCTTTGATTTAATAAATGTGTGAGGAATTAAAGTTTTTTAAGATTTTGAGATTTTATATGTACTGTTTATAGTCTATAAGCAGTCATAACATGTGTGTGTGTGTATATATATATGTATACACACACACACACATATATATATATATATATATATATAGAGAGAGAGAGAGAGAGAGAGAGAGAGGGAGGGAGAGGGAGAGAGAAAGAGAGACCATTTCAGAGCTTAAATTAAAACAGGTAGAATTGAGTATATATTATATGTACTCCGTGGGGAGCAGGCCTAAGCTGGCAGGCCTTAGTGCTGCTGTGGAGGTGAGAGAGGCCCCCCTCCCCCCACTGCTGCTGAGCTCACAGCCCTGAGCCCAGCTTCTGAGTGAGCAATGCTCCCCCTGTGGGAGTGCACTGACCACTACGGGCGGCTCCTGCATTGAGCGTCTGCCCCCTGGTGGTCAGTGCCTGTCATAGTGGCTGTTCGATCAATTTGCATATTAGCCTTTTATTAAATAGGATAGGACATTTAAAGTCTAAGTGAAAATAGAATAACCCTGAGGAGGAAGAATGATATGTTTTTATATATGTAATTGTGAGGAGAGAGGAGAGATAAATATGGATAGGTATATAAGGTGTATGATCATTCTTTCTCATGATTTACCCTATTATTGGGACTTTAAAATATATAAAACATAAAACATAAATATATAAAATAGAGTATGCACCAGCTTTTTCTAAGAAGGAAGCCCATATCAGTACAATGTTTTGCTACGTGACTCATTCTCTGGATTGCATTCCCAGTGAATAATCGGCTCTATAGAAAGCTTATCCTGTTAACACGTCCTGAACTTTCCAGCACCTCCCTGTGCGATCAAGGGAAGAGCCTGACCTGTTTCTTCTGGGGCAGATGTTGTGAGAATTCGTGTAGGAGCCTGACAAGGAGTTTCAGAAATTCTTTTATTTGTGACCCCGGTGTCAGAATCCACTCAAGATGATCTTACAGTTTCAGCTCCCACAAGCCACAATGCTTATAATTGAGTTAATTAAAGGTTAGAGCACAATTACTCACAGAACCGGTTTTTCAAAAACTCTCCCCACGCGGTACCTTTTGGGGACAAATCAAACTAATTTGTCATTCGCTTGGGCGCCCTGAGTGACAGAGTCAGATGTTGTTTTGTTTCTTTTTCTTTTTGTATTTCTTTTCGTTCAAACTTGCTGGACTGTGATCATGAATATGAGGGCGTGTTTTCCAGTTTGTTGACAGGCTCGTTAGCTCTCACACATCGATTCAGCACATTTTAGTTGTACTTAGAAGTTTCTGGTATGTTTTCATTCTTAATAAGCATGAGAGGAGAGGATGGTTTCCAAGATTTAAGAAGTCAACAAACAGGTTTAATGACCATAGTGTTCATTCATTCCGTGACTATGATAAAGTCTATTCTAGTGGAACAGAGTTTTCAAACGTCACCGGTTTCTTATAGAACTTGTTTTATTTGTTGCACATATCTGAACCCGAATGTCCTTACAGTGAAATTTCAAATGAGATTTCTGTGAACAAAAAAGCAAGCACTTTGTAGGAAACTCGGTGAAATGATATTTGGCACAAAATATAAAATCTATTGTACAACTCACGGTGAGGAAACTGTAGTCTGAACTTATTTCTGTGGTCGAGTTTTTCCCCAGCTATTTGTTATCATAGTTTTTTAAAAAAACACAGGGATTTTATAATCAGAGCACTCTAGGGGAAGAAAACAATCAAGGTCCAAACAACCTCTGAAATTAATTCCTTAGTTAATCACATTTTCCCAACAAAAAGTCACAGTGCGCTTTCTAATAACGCCCCGCAGATGCTACTGGCCCTGGCAGCCACCACCCCGAGATGAAACGCCTCTTTCATAGGATTTCCATGAGAATGAAGTGAGGGTGTCCATCATAAAGCACGTAGCCTGGCACATATTCCATGTTCAATAACATAGCTGCTTAAAACACTCATCTTAGGCTAAGGAGCTTGTTTGAAATGTAAGTTATTGCAGTGGTCGGCAAACTCATTAGTCAACAGAGCCAAATATCAATAGGACAACGATTGAAATTTCTTTGGAGAGCCACAATTTTTAAACTTAAACTTCTTCTAACGCTACTTCTTCAAAATAGACTCGCCCAGGCCGTGGTATTTTGTGGAAGAGCCACACTCAAGGGGCCAACGGGCCGCATGTGGCTCATGAGCCACAGTTTTGCCGACCATGGAATTATAGGATCTGACGATTTAAAAGGTAGAATGCCGGATGAACGGTAAAAGGCAGGAAAACCCAGGAAAAGTCTGCAGGTACAATCATGATGGCCAGCAAGCCGTGGAGTAGCACCGTTTCTTTCAGCAGCGGTTTGTTATAATGTGGTGAGATGCAGGGTAGAAACTTGTTTGGATCAATCAGCCTACGGTAAAATTGATTCCATTACATGGTATTTCACTTGAAGTTTCTGAACCCTTACTGCCGTTAAATGAGGACTTACTGTGTACCATACGTGCAATACGTTACCTAAAAGTATCTTCTGAAATATCACGTCATTCACCACTCCTGTGTGTTTCATCCCCAGTATAGTAGTTCTTGGCAAAGAGTGTTCATTCAAGCATTTCTTTTCGGGGATTTGAACTAATATTATCAAATGAAAGATACTAAAAATGTACCAGTCTGTATTGCAAAACAAAGTTAAAATTTCAGCTGTTGTACATTTTTGAATGGTTATAATAAAAACTTTTATCATATAGTTCAAACTGCCTTTTTTAGAGTGTAGACCCCGAATAGTTGGCCATGCATGTCAGATATTCAGTGAAGTAACCAGACAGTCCCCATCTTTTCTTTCAACTTATTGTCAGGGTGCCCTTTATAAGGAGCTGATAATATAAAGTCAGAAGGTCAGTACAGTGGTACCTCGAGATATGAGTTTAATTCGTTCCGTAACCTTGAGGTGTGGGAAACTATGAGATGCTCAAGTCGAGGTAAACTGGTGGGTCGTGTGCAGCCGGCCAATCCACGCAATTACTCCTGTCTCAACTGTTGCTCGTATTTCAAAGCAAAAATCCCTCGCTTGATGGCTTGTATCTCAAAAATCTCATATGTTAGGGCACTCGTATCTCGAGGTACCACTGTACTTCTAATGTAAAGATAGGCAGGAAATTAAGGTCTTATCTACTTGAAATTGCCTCGACCTTTGCATCATGTTGGTCTTTTATTTATTAGATAAATTAAGAGTTAGCATGAACTATGAAAAGATCAAACAGACTCTCTTAAAAGTGGAAAATTGCAATTTATCTGTTGCGACGTGAGGTTCAGTAAACAGGCCCTATTCACTTTTTGTCGTAGATGACAATTCCACCCGTCACTTTAACTCGCACATTTCATGTTGCGGACAAGAGCTAAGATGTTCGCATTTTCTGGTATTTGTTTCTGGGGAGTCCCCCCCGCCCCCCCGTCTAACCCGCGCTTTACAATTGCTCCCAGTCCCCCAGGTTCTGCAGAGCTGCACGGCCTTCATCGAGAGATATGGCATCGTGGACGGGATATACCGCCTCTCCGGCGTCGCCTCCAACATCCAGCGGCTACGGTAAAACCTGGTGGCATTTCCTGTTTCCTTCCTGTTGTAATTCCTGCCCGGGAAATTATTTCAGAATGAAGTCTCTTACAGTGATCACCGTCATTCAGTAAGATAGTTTAGGAAAATAGGCAATGCTAAATTTTCCTATATGCCGTTTAGTCCAGTATCAGAACACCACGTCCCCTTCACCTTGTCAGGCCTTGTATGTCCTCCCTGTGCAATAGTTGATGACTTTAGCTGTTGAACTTGAACCCATGACGACCATGACAGAGGAAGTTTACATGATCTGAATAGCACTAATAGGATTAATAGGATCAATCTTTCATTCCTAATTAAAATTGACAAGGGAAATGTTCTAATCTCCTTGGATACCTGTTCTGAATTCTCTGCTCAAATACGCATGTGTTATGTATTTCACATGCTCTCTCATTGTCTTCTCAGACAGAAATCCCGGTGTCCTTTACACCAGCAATAGAGATTTTAGTTTTGCTCAATCTCTCACCTTCTGGTCTATTCTTAATGTGTTATTTTTCTTTAATCTTCACTGTGGTTCAGGGGAATTGCCGTTTACTCTACAAGGGTTTTAACACCCTAATTGACCTCAGAGCGCACCTCTATTTTCAGGAGGATGCGTATTGGAAAGCACTTCACCTGATTCTGGTACTAAGCACAGCCTCAGTCTTTACTTTCACGTGCAGCAAACCTCACAGCACTAATAAGTGCACACACACTAATCCTCTGGGTTGGAGAGTGGTCTCGTGCCTATAGATTAATATTAATTAATTTCCTGCAGAGTGAGCGTAACCTGCCCTCGCTTTTCTGAATGCAACCTTGATTCCATAACATCAGTGCTATAGATTTTACCGTCTGTTATAATCTGGTATTGGCTGGGGATTGGTTGATATTGTCTCTGGCTTCCTTATCTGCCTTTAATAAACCACTCCTGGGCCGTACATCCGGTAGCTGAGGGGTTTCTGGGCACGTTTATTCATGGACCAGCTGCCACTCCATCCTACTCTCCAGAATTGCCGAAATACCGCATGTTGAAACCATGAGGAATTGAGTCCTGTTTTTAGATCTGTGTATTAAGAGCTGCTCATTCCTATGTATTTCCGAGATTGTTGTCCATCTTCCTATTAAAGCTATGCCCTTAATTTTCACATAGAAAAACACGTATGATCAAACATCCAATTACTACTGGGGAAAAAACACATTAATTCACTGAGGTAAAAATACCAATTCACATTTGTCCATCCGTTGATATTTACTTGTCTGTGTATTTTATTTGCGTCTGTGCTTGCCCAATACTCTTGCTTTTCCTTTAATAAAATAACGTCGTCGCTCTGCTGTCTTTGTCAGCCACGAGTTTGACTCTGAACACGTCCCCGACCTGACGAAAGAGCCCTACGTTCAGGACATCCACTCCGTGGGCTCCCTCTGCAAGCTGTACTTCCGGGAGCTCCCCAACCCGCTGCTCACCTACCAGCTGTATGAGAAGTTTTCAGTGAGTGCCGCCACTTCGGCATCAAGTCCTCTTTGGGGTTTTGCTCAAAATGTGGAAAAAGTGTTTTGGCCATTTTAAAGAAATACAGTGGTACCTCGAGATAGAGTTTACCTTGAGGCGTGGGAAACTATGAGACGCTCAAGTCGAGGTAAATTGGTGGGTCGTGTGCAGCCGGCCGATCCTTGCGATTACTCCTATCTCAAATGTTGCTCGTATTTCAAAGGAAAAATCGCTCGCTCCACGGCTCGTATCTCAAAAATCTCGCATGTTAGGGCACTCGTATCTCGAGGTACCACTGTAGTTCCAGGCCTTAAAATGACTCCTTTAAAGGAAAAAACCAACAACAAAACAGTCATTGCTAGCTGGTTTCTAGTTTCGGCTGACTTCACATTGTCATTCTTTTAATTTCTGACTTAGAGCCATGACCCTTATCACACTGAATGTTGGTGACTGTAAAGTTGTTTAAAAAATCACCTTTTAATAGATTTCAGTGTCCACCTAGTGTCAGGGAGAGTTTACTTCCTCGATGCTACATGCTGTTTCCTCTCCGCTCAGCGCCAAAGGGTAGATAGAATAATTTCTCTGAGCGTGAAAAAAGCTAAACTGTAAGTGAAGAACTTTGATTTTTGCCAACAAAGTCCACTGGTTGATGTCCATTATGATGGTTGCAGGATGCTGTCTCAGCGGCGACAGACGAAGAAAGGCTGATCAAGATTCATGACGTCATCCAGCAGCTGCCCCCGCCCCACTACAGGTAAGCCCCACGCAGAATGCCAGCTTCTGTCCTGGTCGGTTTGGCTCAGTGGATAGAGCATTGGCCTGTGGACTTAAGGGTCCCGGGTTCAATCCTGGTCCAGGGCAGGTACCTGGGGTGCCCGCACATCCCCAGAGGGGTGTGTGCAGGAGGCAGTTGATCGATGTCTCTCTCTCATCGATGTTTCTAACTCTATCCCTCTCCTTTCCTCTCTGTAAAAATCAATAACATATATTTAAAAAAAAGAATTCCAGCTTCTGACTAGTTAGATTTTCTTGGAGTTGCAACTATTTATTTATTAGTTTTTTTTTTTATATACTTCTTTATTTCAGAGAGGAAGAAAGAGGGAAAAAGAGAGAGAAACATGAATGATGAGAGTGAATCATGGATTGCCTGCTCTTGCCCACCCCATGGGGGATGGAGCCTGCAACCCGGGCATGTGCCCTGACTGTGACCTCCTGTTTCACAGATCAAAGCTCAACCACTGAGCCACGCCATGTGTCCATACGTTTCTATTTATTTATCTGTGTATCCCTAGGGCTGGCACAGTGGTTGGCATGCAATCGGCTTTAATAAATGTTGGATAAACGAATGCATGAAAGAACAAATAGATGGTTGGCTAAACCTGTTTCTTAGTGTGTTTGTTTTGTGACACTCGAGAAATACTGCTGAAGGTACCGGGAGGTCTGGCCACAAGTGTGCAGACTTGTGAATTGCTTGAATCCGGAATATGGACTCGCTGCTGGGTGTCTGTTTGCTGGTTTCCTTTTTGCAACCCTCCTTTAAAAAAAAAATATATATATATATATATAATTGATTTCAGAGAGGAAGGGAGTGGGAGAAAGAGATAGAAGCATCAATGATGAAAGAGAATCATTGATTGGCTGCCTCCTGCCCACCCCACCCTGGGGTTTAAGCTCACAACCTGGGCATGTGCCCTGACCAGGAATCAAACAGTGACCTCCTGGTTCCTAGGTCAACACATCCACTGAGCCACGCTGGAGTTCAAAATGTGTCCACACAGCGTGTCTGCTGCAACTAGCAGCCTGACTTCATGGAATCGTTTATCTAGCAGCCGGAGGGGAAGGTTCGTGAAACCAGGTGTCTGGCAGCAGGAGCAGATACTGCTGAAGGTTTTTTAAAAACTCAGGCTGGCCGACACTGGTTTGGCTCAGTGGATAGAGTCTCAGCCTGATGACTGAAAGGTCCCGGGTTCGATTCCAGTCAAGGGCATGTACCTTGGTTGCGGGCACATCCCCAGTAGGGGGCGTGCAGGAGGCAGATGATTGATGTTTCTCTCTCATGGATGTTTCTAGCTATTTCTCTCCCTTCCTCTCTGTAAAATAAAACAATAAAATATATATTTTTTAAAAAAATTAAAACTCAGGTTGTTTCCTCAGAGCCAGACCTATCAGAAGCTGGTTTCTTGCCTTAGACGTTTTCAGTAGTATTCTGTAGATGCAGTTATTATACCGAGATATAAAATTCATACTAATCTTCTGGCAGTTAGTTCTGCGGTAATCATGTTTAAGCCCAGTGAGCAGCACACAATTTGCTGGCATTTGTGTGGCTCTTTTCCACACAATTTGCTGGCGTTTGTGTGGCTCTTTTTCCATTTTGCCACTGAAACTTACGAGTTCGTGCGGTTTTTATGCACTGCACTGCTGCATGCTGGGTTTGACAGTTGCTGTGGTTGGTAATGGGTTGACAGTTGCTGTGGTTGGTAATGGGTTGTGTTTCGTCTTCCAGGACACTGGAGTTCCTCATGCGACACTTGTCACTTCTGGCTGACTATTGTTCCATCACAAACATGCATGCCAAGAACCTAGCGATCGTTTGGGCTCCGAACCTGCTCAGGTAAGTTGCCTTTGACATTGGACCATAAGTAGATCCAATCTCCTTGGAAAGTCTAATTCATCGGTGCTCCTTAAGGACACCCTGTTCCAGTAAAACTCATCTGTTGTTTGTGTGCGCGTCTCCCCAAAACAGGCCGGTCAGTGGCACTTAGCCGAGGCCTGTGAAGGTATTTTTCTTCCTCTGCTTGGTGTGGGTTTACCAAAGGAGTTGTATGTGCGCAGATGAACATATCCTATGGACACAGACACCAGGGGGGTGAGGGCATGAGAAGGGGGTGGGGGGAGCAAGGGGGGAATAAGGGCACTTATGTAATACCTTAATCAATAAAGGAAATTTAAAACAAGGATTTATATGTGTTAAAAAATGCCCTTTAAGACTGCTCTCTCTGACGCTGATGGCGATCTTGTCTGCCCCACAGATCGAAACAGATCGAGTCGGCCTGCTTCAGCGGCACGGCGGCCTTCATGGAAGTGAGGATCCAGTCGGTGGTGGTCGAGTTCATCCTCAACCACGTGGACGTCCTCTTCAGCGGGAAAATCAGCGAGGTCATTCAGGAAGGGGCAGGTGCGGCTACAGCCTTCCTTCCTTTCTGTATATTTTTATTCATTTCAGAGAGGAAGGGAGAGAAGAAAGCTAGAAACATCAATGATGAGCCCTACTGGTTTGGCTCAGTGGATAGAGGCTCAGCCTATGGACTGAAGGGTCCCAGATTTGGTTCCGGTCGGGGCACATACCAGGTTGCGGGTTTGATCCCCAGTGGGGCGGGGGGCGGGGGATGTGGAAGGCTGCTGATCGGTGATTCTCTCTCATCATTGATGTTCCTATCTCTTCTTCTCCCTCCCTTTATGAAAATCAATAAAAATAGTAATAAAAAAAGAAACATCGATGAGAGAGAATCATTGATAGGCTGCCTCCTGCATGCCCTCTACTGGGGATCGAGCTCACAACCCGGGACACTTGAGTCTGCAGGCTGACCTAACCACTGAGCCAAACCCTTAGGGCGAAACCTGCATTTTTTATCTCAGTTGCATGATCCTGTCTTTGGTAGAAAGCAGCTAATTTATGGCTATTTCCCCCAAATGCACAATTTAAGAGTTATTTTGTGGGTACTTTGTTAAGGCTACATATTAGACCTTTTGTGAGTTATATTCACCACACATTAGAAAATATGCCGTGTTACTTATTATTGGTGGATATAAAAGTGTAGGATGGAGCAGCAGCAGAAAAATTCTTTCCAGAACTAAAAATACCGGGTGATACCAGGCAAGGCCTTAAGAAAGGAAAATAGTTACATTACTTAAGAATTCTAAGTGTGTGTGTGTGTGTGTGTGTGTGTGTGTGTGTGATACCTTCTATTCCTCCCTTAGTATAAAGCCCGGTTATTTTTGCCATTTAAAAGATGGAATGAAGAAATTTGAAACAAGACAGATAGGTGGGTAGATGGATAGACAGATGAGCAGATTGAGACACACACACACACACACACACACACACACACACATTTACATTTCCCCCAGGCAGAGACATTTGACTGTTTTGTTTCTCTTTCCCCAGCCTCTCTGTCCAGGCCCAAGTCCCTGCTGATTTCCTCCCCGTCCACCAAGCTCCTGACCCTGGAGGAAGCGCAGGCGAGAACCCAGGCCCAGATCACTTCGCCGCTGGTGACCGAAAACAAATACATCGAAGTCGGAGAGGGACCTGCCGCGCTCCAGGGGAAATTCCACACCATCATCGACTTCCCGCTCGAAAGGTAGCGTGCGTGCAGTCCTGTCCGTGTGACTTCATGGTGTGTGTTCTCTTGGTTCTACCTTTGCCTTCGCGTTTTCCTGCCCTGCCGTTCCTGCACTGGTGCCGGGCCCGTTCTGGGCCATCCTGTGCTCTTCCGGCTGCGGGTGAGACTTCCTAGGGGCGGAGAGGCCTGTTAATACCACGTCGTAAAAAGAAGAGAGTCTGTTGTACAGGAAAACTGGTTAGGAAAAAGGACACAGTTCATTGACTGGCTTTATGACGTTAAGGCGGTTCACTCAGCGGCCTGGTGTAGTCACGTCCTCAGGTGTGAAATGAGAAGGTGGTACCGGCCTCATTTAAGTGAGATATTACCTAGACGGCCGTTAGCAGGTGCCTGGCTTTCCATCTATGTCAGTTACTATTCTTAATCCTTTTCTTCGCTTTTGGCTTCATTTCCTTTACTCACACCTAAAATCATTTTCCTAACTCTAGTTTTGGAGTTTTAGTATTTTCTATTCCCAAATATGTCTTACTCTGGCTTATTTCCCAGATGGTGAGGGTAGTTCTTTTTTTATCTTTTATTTTATTGATTTTTCATGGAGAGGAAGGGAGAGAGATAGAGAGTTAGAAACATCCATGAGAAACAGACATTGATCAGCTGCCTCCTGCACGCCCCCTACTGGGGATGTGCCCGCAACCAAGGTCCATGCCCTTGACCGGAATCGAACCTGGGACCTTTCAGTCCTCAGGCCGCCGCTCTATCCATGAGCCACAGCGGTTTCAGCTGTGAGGGTCGTTCTGAGTGGGGCAGTCTGGGAACACTCCCCTGGGAAAGAAACGCCAATATGGGAAGCCACACAGACAGTCCCCGATTCACGCGAAGCTGCCCTGCACATGTGCCGCGTGACAGCCAGTGTGCGTTCAGCCGGGCTCTGTGGCTCTGCTTCTCCCCTCACTTGTCCGTTTTGTCCGAGGAAAGAGAGCCCCTTGGGTATGTCAGTGCAGAAGTGTCTCTCTCACAGGAGGAGGCCCCAGAACAAGATGAAAAAGTCCCCGGTGGGCAGCTGGCGCTCCTTTTTCAACCTGGGCAAGTCCTCGTCTGTGTCCAAGCGGAAGCTGCAGCGCAATGAGAGTGAGCCCTCGGAGATGAAGGCCATGGCTCTGAAAGGTCAGTGTGTGTCCTTCTCCGTCCCGGTCCCCTGCTGCGCCGAGGGCTGCCGGCCCGCTGACGGGTCCCCTCCTGCAGCCGAGGCCTCTCTTTTCTTCCCTGGACCCATACTCCACTCGCTCCAGTGGGATACGCCGTCCCCGGGAGGCTACAGCCTGAGGTCTCGGGGTCAGCAGCGCCGTGTGTAGCTGTGAACCCTGCCTCTTCCAGCTTCTGGTGTCACTTGGCTGGCATCCCTTGGCTTGTGGTGGCATCACTCCAGGCTCTGCCTCATCTTCAGAGGGCACTTTCCTTTGTCTCTCTCTGTGTCTGCTCTTTCCCTTCTTCTTCTTCTTCTTCTTCTTCTTCTTCTTCTTCCTCTTCCTCTTCCTCTTCCTCTTCCTCTTCTTCTTCTTATCGATCAGCTGCCTCCTCCTGCACACCTCCCATTGGGGATGTGCCCGCAACCTTGACCGGAATATAACCTGGGACTCCTCAGTCCACAGGCTGACGCTCTATCCATTGAGCCAAACCGGCTAGGGCTGTCTGCTCTTCTTAAAGGGATACCACTATTTTTAGGATCTACCTGCAATCCAGTATGGGATCACACTCCTCTTTAGGAAATATAAAAGGAACGAGTTTTTAAACGCATCTCTAAGCTCAAGTCTGTAATCCTTCAGAAAAGATACTTTTTTTTTCTATAGGCAACCACTTGAGAACAACAATACAGTAGGTAGCGCGATGCTAACTTGAGAAAGGTTGTCATAATGTACAATCCATCACTCTTGGAAGTGTAAGCGTGTGTAGAGAAAGAAACGCTCCTTTTCGCCGTCACAGGGACTAACTCTCTCGTTTGGTTTTGATTCTGAAGGTGGCAGGGCAGAGGGAACCCTCCGATCCGCTAAGAGTGAAGAGTCTCTTACTTCTCTCCACGCAGTCGATGGTAAGAGGAAAGGCACCGGCCGTTTTATTCTGTATTTCAGAAAAGAACACAGCAAGCAAGTCTGTTTTATAAACACGTGTTTAACAGAGAGGCCACGGAGAGTCACTTCTTAAGAACACTAGTATCTAGTGTTTTCCCGTGATGTTTTCATATAGTACCAGTCTCTAATTTCTTCACTTTTGACATAATTGCTATCAATTTGCATAAGAATGGGTGACTCGGTTTAAATTAACTGCTCATATCTGTGAATGCCCAGTGAAAATTTACATTATTAGTATTTCTTACCTGTAAGAAAGGAAGTGCCCTTTCCCTTCCCCAGTAGGTGTGTCCTCGGTAGGTGAGCGGTGGGGGTGCGCCTGTGACCTTCACATTGAGAGACTCTCGTCCCTCCTCCAGGTGACTCCAAGCTGTTCCGGCCCAGGCGGCCGCGATCCAGCAGCGACGCCCTGAGCGCCTCCTTCAACGGGGACGTGCTGGGCAACCGCTGCAACTCCTACGACAACCTGCCCCACGAGCAGGGCAGCGAGGAGGACGTGGGGCTGCTGCACATCCCGGCCCTGGTGTCCCCGCCTTCGGCCGAGGACGTGGACCTGAGCCCGCCGGACATGGGCGTGGCCAGCCTGGACTTCGACCCCATGTCCTTCCAGTGCAGCCCCCCGAAGGCCGAGGCCGAGGGCCCCGAGGGCGGCGCCTCCTTTCTGGACTCCCCGACGGGCTACGCCAAGGAGAAGCCAAGCGCCAATCACAGGGACTCGGAAGCCGGGGGCAGCCGGGCCCAGACCCCCGGCAGCACGGCCAGTTCCGAGCCCGTGTCGCCCCTGCAGGAGACCCCCAGCCCCTTCTTCACCCTGGACCTGAGCCCGGGCCAAGAGAAGCCCGCCAAGCCGTCCTCCTTCACCGAGAAGGTGGTCTACGCCTTCTCGCCCAGCATCGGCCGGAAGCTGAGCAAGTCGCCTTCTCTGACCATATCGGAGCCCATTTCAGTGACCCTTCCCCCCCGCGTGTCGGAGGTCATCAACGCAGCCTCCACCGCAATCTCCTCCACGGCAGCCCCGACCCGATCGCCTCCTGCCTGGCCCCCAGGAGCCGAGGAAGGTGCTGCGGGGACTCGATCCCCTCCCCTGTCCGGAAAGACGAAGGCGCACGAGAGGGAGGCCCTGGATGGAGGTGAGCCCGGAGCCCAGGCCCCGGGCCCGGCGGCGGCCACAGAGACAGAGGCGCCGGCGCAGGAGGAGGAGGAGCCGTGCGTGCCCGACGGTCAGAGTAAGGCCGTACCTGGCGGACAGGCGCAGACAGGTACCGTGTGCTTCCCCCCCCCCCCCTTTCTCTAAGCTGAGCGGGCTCTGCGTTGCCGCCTGTGCCCGGTGAGGGAGAGGTCCGCTTCATGCGTGCCCTGTAGTCAAAGAGAACATGATTTCAGGCAGTGCCAAGCGCTCCCCGCCTTACACCAAAGTCAAACCGAACCCCCGGAGGGCCGGTGGTCCTGCGTCCTCCCCCCGTACCCCACCATCCGCGGGTCTCTCTGGACCAGTGGTTCTCAACCTTCCTAATGCCAAGACCCTTTAAGACAGCTCCTCATGTGGTGGTGACCCCCAACCAAATTATTTCCGTTGCTACTTCATCACTGTCATTTTGCTACTGTCATGAACTGTAATGTAAATATCTGATATACAGAATGTATTTTCATTGTTACAAAATGAACATAATTAAAGCATAGGGATTAATGACAAAAACAATATGTAATTATATATTGTGAAATATTTATTTCTAATTAAATGAAATTTTGGCTTGAATCGTGGTGTAGCATGGGTAACAGTCTTCATATAACAACAGTAAACTACATGGCTACACCGAGGAGCGGTCTGTTGGTTCCTAAGACCATGGGAAATAGGTGTTTTCTGATGGTCTTAGGTGACCCCTGTGAAAGGGCCGTTTGACCCCCAAAGGGGTCGAGACCCACAGGTTGAGAACCACTGCTCTGGACAGTCAGAATCCATGGATGTTTTTTTTTTTTCACAACTTCATAGCTCTCGGTCCCGTTTTCTCTTCTCGGAAAAGGCCTGTATGGTAGCCTTCTTCCGTGCTAACCCGCCAGCCTCCACCGGTAAAACCACGCTAAGCCGTCTGCAAGCCCGTGGAGCTCATGCTCTAAGCCGTCTTGCCCGAGCCACTGGGGGACCTGCTTGGTGTAGCAGCTCAGGCGGAGGGGCAGGCCTCACCCCTTCGGGTGTTAGCTTTCCTCCCAACCAGATGTCCCCCGCGGCAGATTTTGCCGCCGCCACCCTTCATCAACAGAAGACCATGGGTTGCCGTTGTGAAACACGGAAGGCACCTGTTGTTTCAGGGGTCGGACGGGGCGTGCTGGCTCTCCATCTCTGGGATGACACAGCTGCCTTTTCACTCTCGCTTTCTCTCCCCATTTCCCCCAGGAGCAGCTGCCCACGACCCCCCTCCGGAGGCCGTGCCTGTCAGTTCAGTGTCTCTGATCCCGCCACCGCCTCCTCCGAAAAACGTGGCCCGCCTGTTGGCGCTGGCGCTCGCCGAGTCCGCCCAGCAAGCCTCCACCCAGTCGCTGAAGAGACCGGGCGCTTGCCAGCCTGCTCCCGGGAACCATGGAGACGCGGCAGGGGCTGCACCCGAAGAGAAACTGCCCACTTACCACCCCCACGGTCCCCTGGACAAAGCCTGTGGCCCGACTTACCACCCCCACGGTCCTCCGGACAAAGCCTGCGGCCCGGCTTACCTCCCCCACGGCCCTCCGGACAAAGCCTGTGGCCCGGCTTACCACCCCCACGGTCCTCCGGACAAAGCCTGCAGCCCGGCCGAGGGACCCGCAGACCACTGCCTCCTGCCGAACCACGCAGCTGGGAGCTGCCAGCAGACCCTGCCCGACGTGGCCGCCGCCCGGGACCCCACCCGCTCCTGCGCCCCCGAGCCCGGGCAGCAGCCCTGCCAGGGCCAGGCCTGTGCATCTGGGGGCGCGGAGCAGGCCGGCGCCGCGGCGGGCCCCTTAAGAGACTCCAAGTCCGACGAGCACATCAGTTTCCCCGACGACCAGCCCGGGAAGACCTCCGGGCTGACCGTCTCCTTTGCGGACGAGGACCAGACTCAAGTTCACTTCTACTGCGGAGACCAGCCGCCTTCTTTCCTCGGTGCCAGTGTGGATAAGCCCCCTCCCCCCGCACAGCTGCCGGACAGATCCCCGCCACCCTCTCGAGACAAGCCCTACCCTCCTCCTGGGTCCCCCGAGGAGCCCGTCGCCACAGCCAGCCTGGCTTATGTGGCAGCGGCTGACGCTGGCGCCTGGGAAGCCAGCTGGGACCCGGCGGAGCAGCCCCCGCTGGCAGATTTTGCCGGCGCCGCCGCCACCCTTCAGCGGCCGCACAGAACCCACCGGCCCCTTCCCCCGCCGCCTGCCCAGAGGCCAGCGGAGCCGGTACCAGCGGTGGGGCAGGCCCCGGCAGCCGCCTGCGCAGGATTGAATAATTCCCACAAGGTAAGGGGGGGATGTGGGGGGAAGAATCCAGGAAAGGAGAGGCACTTTGTGCCAAGGTCTGTGGGCGCTTTTCAGCAGGGCGCGTTATCTTGGCGTCAGGCACGGGATCTGTTTTCCAGTCCTCCGGCGGGTTTTCGGGAAGCATTTCCCCGTGGAGGTGGCGATCTGCCTTCCCCTCGGTGCTGGTTTTTCTCAGGAAGGAGGAGCAGTCACACAGTGACCGCGGTCTAACCGCGCCTGCCCGCGGCCGCCTCCCGCCGGCCAGCCTCTGGGTGGCTTCTTCAGAGCGAGACCAGAGGTGACAGTGAGTCAGACAGGGCTTCGGGTATCGGCTGCGGGTTCTCCCGGCTCTGGCACTGACTCATTGTGACTCCGGGCCAGTCCTTGAGCCTCGCCCGCTGCTTATTCACCTCTGCCCCGTATCGGCGCCTCAGTCTCAGGATGTGTGCAAGACGGTCTGCCTATCAGACGTGTTAGAAGGGCGAGCTGATCTTCTCAGCACGAAGCAGCAGGCTCTGCCGTCCGGCGAGCACCCGTTTTGATGAGAGAATGTTCTGTGCAAAATGCTAAGGTTTCTTCCTAAAAAAAAATGACCCCGGTGTTCTGTGGTCACCCCGAACTAGCGGTCTGTAAAGGAAGGACGCTGTTTCTCCAGCTGCCTCTCAAGGCCCAGTGTTTGCAGGCCTGGCCTCTGCAGCCACCCCAGGGTGGGCCAAGGGCAGCGGGGAGGGCGGGGGAAGTACCTGCTGGAGTTTGGTGCCCCCTGGGGCATACAGCGCCTCACTTCCAGCATCTCTCCAGAGAGAACCCCTCTCTTGGTTTAGCAAAGTGTCGGCATGGATGGTTAAGCCTGATTCTTACAGTGGTACCTCGAGATACGAGTTTAATTCGTTCCGTAACCTTGAGGCGTGGGAAGCTATGAGACGCTCGAGTCGCGGTAAACTGGTGGGTCGTGTGTAGCCGGCTGATCCGAGCGATGACTCCTATCTCAAATGTTGCTCGTATTTCAAAGCAAAAATCGCTCGCTCCACGGCTCGTATCTCAAAAATCTCGTATGTTAGGGCACTCGTATCTCGAGGTACCACTGTACTTGATTAGATGCCCGCTTTGGTCTGCACATGAAGACCCAGTACGGCAACAGGAGGTTGTCATAGGCAGCTCATCGCCCGTCTCAAACCCGTCACCAGCTGGAACAGACCTCACGGTGCAGGTGCCGCTCCGCCAGGTGGCCGCGCGGCCGTTTCCTGGCTGTGGGGACAGGGGCCTGCGGTTCTGGCCAGCGGGACCGCCTGGCGGGGGAATTGCCAGCTGCTGCCCACCCAGGCTCGGCGTGTGAGTTACCTTGTGATGTGCTGCCTCCGCAGAGGGCAGCGCAGAAGACCCACTCACGCTGTCTCTTTCCCCGCAGGCCCCAGGAGGCGTTCCCACGCCGGAGAGGCCCCCGGAGCCCAGGGCCGCAGACGACCCTGCTCCCGGCCTGGGGTGTGACGCCGGGGCTGCCGCTGCATGTCCCACCGCGTGTGCTGCTGTCCAGCCGGGCCTCCCCGAAAAGCTGCGGGAAGGCCCCCGCGCGCCCCCGCTGCACCTGCGGGCGGAGTCCGCCCCGGCCCACGCCCCCTGCGGCTTCCCGGCCCCCGCGCCCCCCGCCCGGACGATGGACAGTAAGGTCGCGGCCGCCATCCACTGCGGCGGCGCCGAGGCGGCCGCCGGTTACCATGCCTTCGCCGCCTCGGCCCTCGGGGAGGACGTCTTGCCTCTGCCGCTTCCCGTCCCGCCGCCGAAGCTCGCGCCGCAGAAAGCGCCCTACTCCTCCTTCCTGAGGCCCGAGGTCGCCCCGGAGGCCTTCGCTCCGGAGAACTGCGTGCATTTCAGCGTGACGCCCAACTGCCAGTTCCGCGCCCAGGGCCTGCCCGCCCCTCACGGCAGCCTGGAGCCGCACCACGCCTACGGGGCGCCCCGCTCTGAGCCGCCCGCCGCCCCGGGTCCCCGCTACAACACCTACGTGGCCCCGGGGAGAAGCGCGGCCTCGGCGTCGTCGGGGCACCACTCCAAGCCGTGCGGCCGGGTCGAGTACGTGTCCTCTCTGAGCTCGTCTCTCCGGGGTGGCTGCTACCCGGAAGACCTCCCCCCGTACCCCACCATCCGGAGGGTGCAGTCTCTCCACACGCCTCCGGCGGCCATGATCCGCTCGGTCCCCATCTCGCGGACGGAGGTGCCCCCCGACGACGAGCCGGCCTACTGCCCGAGGCCCCTGTACCAGTACAAGCCGCACCCGGCCTCGCAGGCCCGCGCCGACTACCACGTCACGCAGCTGCAGCCGTACTTCGAGAACGGCCGGGTGCACTACCGGTACAGCCCCTACTCCAGCTCCGCCGGCTCCTACTACAGCCCCGACGGCGCCCTGTGCGACGTGGACGCCTACGGCACCGTGCAGCTGCGGCCCCTGCACCGCCTGCCGGGCCGCGACTTCGCCTTCCACACGCCCCGGCTGCAGGGCAAGAGCCTGTACGGCTACGCCGGGCCGCCGCCCCGGCCCCGGGCCACCCTGGCCGGCTACTTCTCCGGCAACGACCACGGCCTCGTCGGCCTGTCCCCGGCCGCCGCCGCCGCCGACGGGAAGCACGCGTACGCCTCGTGGGACCTGGAGGACATGGAGAAGTACCGCCTGCAGTCGCTGCGCCGCGAGAGCCGGGCCCGGCAGAAGGTGAAGGGGCCCGTCATGTCGCAGTACGACAACATGAGCCCGGGCCTGCAGGACGAGCTGGGCGGCGTCTATGTCATCCACCTGCGCAGCAAATCCGATCCTGGGAAAACTGGACTGCTCTCCGTGGCCGAGGGCAAGGAGGCCCGGCCCCCCGGGAAGGCCCTGAGCCCCGAGGGCGGCGACCCCTTCTACCGGAAGCACCCCGAGGCCGAGGCGGACCGTGCCCATCACCACCACGGCGGGCACGGCGGCCACGGCAACGGGCAGCCCGAGAAGCCGTCCCTCCCGCAGAAGCAGAGCAGTCTCAGGACCCGCAAGCTCCACGACGCGGGCTGCGGCCTCCCCGAGCACCGGGCGCACCCGGAAGCAAGCCATAGGCACCCGTGCGAGCCCAAAAACGGGCCCCCGCACCCCCCGGGGGCCGCCCACTTGGATTACGGGTCCCGAGGGAGCCCGGACGCCGGGGAGCCCGCCAGCTACCATAACTCGGGAGGGAAGTACCTGACGCTGGGCCCCGAGTCTTTGCGGCTGAACCACAAGGAGGCGAGGCTCTGCAAGGAGCTGGAGAGGCCCCGGGCCCGGCAGCCCCCCGGCCCGGACAAGCACCCCCGAGACTGCTACGCCGAGGAGGAGCCGCTGGGCCAGGCCTCGGTCCCGCCCCCGAAGCCGGAGCGCAGCCACAGCCTGAAGCTCCATCACACGCCGAGCGGGGAGCGGGACCCCGGGGCGCCGTGCCCGTACCCCGCGCCCGGCCGGCGCCAGGGCAGCCTGGCCACCGTGTCCCAGTACGACAACCTGGAGGGCTACCACTCCCCGCCCCAGCTCCCCCGAGGCGGCTTCGCGGCGGGAGCGGCCGTGGCGGCCTACCTGCCCCCCGGCTTCGCCCACCCTCAGAGCAGGACCTACGCCACGGCGCTGGGCCAGGGCGCCTTCCTGCCCGCCGAGCTGGCCCTGCAGCACCCCGAAACCCAGGTCCATGCGGAATGAGCCCCGAGAGCAATAGAGTTGAAGCAGCCTCTGCTGGACAGTGGACTGTTCTATTTTTTTTTCCAGTAACCAAAAAGATTGAAAAAAAAAAAAAAAGAAAGAAAAAAGCTACAAACCCCCCCAACCACATTCAGAGACAAAACACAGTGAGAAAAATCAGTCGCCA